>OZ023213.1:39857081-40158396 GCA_963995525.1 Escarpia spicata
GAGAAGAGCGAGAGAGAGAGAGAGAGAGAGAGAGAGAGAGAGAGAGAGAGAGAGAGAGAGAGAGAGAGAGAGAGAGAGGAGAGAGAGGAGAGAGAGAGAGAGAGAGAGAGAGAGAGAGAGAGAGAGAGAGAGAGAGAGAGAGAGAGAGAGAAGAGAGAGAGAGAGAGAGAGAGAGAGAGAGAGAGAGAGAGAGAGAGAGAGAGAGAGAGAGAGAGAGAGAGAGAGAGAGAGAGAGAGAGAGAGAGAGAGAAGAGAGAGAGAGAGAGACGGTCCCGATCCGACAAATTATAACGACCACTATGAACCGTTCCGCTCAACCCGGGAACGTTTGAACGGGACACGTAGCCCGGGGCGAACCCATTTAGGCTATCTTTCCAGAGCACGACCGTCCGTTGATTTCATTAAGACCCCGATCTACCACAACTGCTTTGTCGAGCGACACTTTGAAGACGGATTCAGATTGAAATGAAATGCATTTAGACGTTTGTTTGATGATCGCTTCCTCTTTCACTAGAGCTTGTCGATGTCTACGATCAAACCCGACGTTCCCTACCCTGGGAGCGGGCGGGTAATTATACCGTGTAGTGGCAGGCGACCGGGTTAACTTTGTGATGCCAAGATTGCGATTCTGCTTGGAGCAAAATCCTATTCTGTTCTTCTTCGTGGTTCGCTTGTATGGGAGCGAGGTCTAACTATAGTTGTACTTTTCATATCGGTACAGTTTTCTACCCAGTTATTCTTGCAATGCAGTAAATTTGATTGACCAATGGTTCCCACTATTGACTATTGAGTTAGCAATAAACACAGTAGTTTGTCAGACTAGCCCAGTGATTTGCAGTGCACATGTACTCACAATGGAGTACATATACCATGTACGTAATGTGAAAATACATATGCAAAATAGTAGTTAGACCGCTACTGATCGTCACGTTGTACTCTCCCCAACGTCAACTGCTCAGAGGCGTTTTCCAAGTTAAATAATTTAAAAAGAATGTCCTACACAAAGTACATAATTTTATACTACCCAGTTTCAACTCATCCAGTTGATCAAGTGCTACGGAAGTTCTTGAAAGAACATAATAAACTACTCGGAACGTCCGAGAGCTCAAACTCTTCCCCGGTTTTGAAGATCAACCTAAAGTTGAACGGTTCTTAAACCCTGGGCCAAAATTGGGTCGTCATGATATTTTGTGTGGGTCACAAAGAGCCGCCATTGACTGTTCGACCTGTTCTTTATTGCTTCATTTGCCCATACACGATGCATTCAAGATAAACAAGTCATGCCATGTGTTACATGAATGTGAAACTTCGTGTAATATAAAATCATTTCAGATTCCGCAAAAAATGCGTAGTGCGCGCATTGGGTGAACAATCGGTGCCGTTTACGATTCACACAATATCGAAACCCTCAACATACACACGTTAGTTTAATTAGCATGTTATATTGTCTATCCGATTGTCTGTCTGTTTATTATCTCCAGTATGAAGTGCATCTGCATGGTGTACATCAAACAATGTTGAAATGGAAGGAACTTCCAAACTCCACCCTTCATATTTACTTTCGATTTGCGAGGCGTCTTCTTTCTACGTCGATAAAACAATAAACGGCGCTGATCTGGCGATTTGTTTGTGTTCAGGAGGCAATTTTAATAAAAAATATGTTTTCATTAGTCATTTATTTGTGCTACAGCTAGTTATTTTTTTGTCAATATTTATTTTATCATTTGTATAAAGTTAACTGTTTGAAGGCATCTGTCAACAAGCAATTCCCGGACCGGAATTTGGGTCACAGCCAAAAAGGTTCGCAGATCTAGTTGAAGCACTATCACAATGCAATGGCGTGGAAGCATGTCAAATTGCACAGCACGGTCGCTGGGGGCTCATTTAATTTGGCCTTACAAATACGAAAGGTCACATTATTTATTTTGATGCAAAAACAGTGTGAAACGTTGTCAAGAATAGGCTAAATTTCAACAAAAGTGTTTTATTTTAGTGGAAATGTCAAGCTGATTGAACGACGCTTAAAAAGCAAAAGTGAACTGGCACGCACAGTAAGTAATTTGCCAGAACGAGCTCGCATATTAAAATAGACGTATAATTATCATAAAGTCTTATTCGCATTATTGCTGCCTGGAATTCTAACATATAAATTGTGTGTGTGTGTGTGTGTGTGTGTGTGTGTGTGTGTGTGTGTGTGTGTGTGTGTGTGTGTGTGTGTGTGTGTGTGTGTGTGTGTGTGTTTGCGTACATGTGTGCGTGCGTGCGTGCGTGCGATTGTGTATATATATATATATATATATATATGTGTGTGTGTGTGTGTGTGTGTGTGTGTGTGTGTGTGTGTGTGTGTGTGTGTGTGTGTGTGTGTGTGTGTGTGTGTGTGTGTGTGTGTGTGTGTGTGTGTGTGTGTGTGTGTGTGTGTGTGTGTGTGTGTGTGCGTGTGTATATATGTGTGTGTATGTGTGCGTGTGCGTGTGCGTGTGCGTGTGCGTGTGCGTGTGCGTGTGCGTGTGGAGAGCAACAAGATCAACATCAGGAGAGGAGTATGACAGGGTGACACCATATCGCCCAAGCTGTTTACGGCAACACTCGAAAGCATATTCCGAAGACTGACCTGGGAAACCAGAGGCTAGAGGATAGACGGAGAAAGTGTCTAATACAAACATTTGCAAAGAGTAGCTAGAGGCGTAACGCCCCGTTTTGGGGGGAAATCATCTCCTGTGTAAATCCCTTCGCTGTAAGTCTGATGTATTGGATGCATCACCTAGTTCATTATCTCAGCTAAATACTACGTTATGATTTTTAATGTCCAATGTCACAGAAACCGTTTTAGCGGAAGTTCTAAAAAGTGGCGTCTTGCCCCACGGGTGAGACAAAACACCCACCACTGCGATTTATGTATTAATTAGCTTCATTAAGTTATTTGTTTACTTATTTCATGTTACAAAACGATGGTAATATTGGAACAATTAAGCACAGCAAAAAGTTACTGCATACCACATTAACAGCTTTTTATAATCTTCTCAAGAATCTTAACATAAATTGTTAATCAATCAGTCATTTCTCTTATGTTTAACAAGTGCGATTGATTTAACATAGCTACTATATACTGTTATGCACAGATAGACCTTTGCAACTATTTTACTCACTTTCATATTTATATCCAAGGCAGGTATAGTTTTCCCGACCCTGTGTGTTTTCCCCCTGCTATACTACTTGGCGTTTTGCCCCATATGTTCAATATTCAAAACATCTCCATTTACACATTATTTTTAGTTCACGCTGCCGCAACATTCCCCATACACAGTTAACACATTTGGTTAGTGTGTAAATACGAGGCCTTGTTTAAGTGTTCAATGGCTACTGCCCAGTACACCACTTTTATGGTGAATACTTTTAAGTTTCTTAGTATACAAAATATGTACTAAGATGTATGCGTGTATTTGGTTTGGTGCGATCACATTGTAGCCGAATGTCAAGAACTGCACGCTGCTCCATATGGCCATCTCGAAATTCATATTTTTTAGCTGTATAGCTAGATGGGGGGGGGGGGGGGGCGTTATGCCCCAAACTACGTTTATCCCGGTGCACCGATTATATTAACAGCATTAATTTGGAAATAAGACATCTGACGCGATGGTTCATTTCAGAATTATATGGGAAGGTAGTTCTCAATGTCTGGGAGACGTGTTTACGGCAACTGGCCTTGGAACATCTGATCGGACATTTGGCTATGTTTGGCATTGGACAATGCAACCGACACATACGTATGGTTGTAAAGCATGGGTGTTATTTGATATAAGGAGAAGCAGTACCTTCGAGATGAACGGTTACCTAAGATAGGCTTACTGCGTGAACTCTGGATGGCGCACACAACAAACGCACCGACACTGAGCGTACTGCATGAATGCATTCAATGCGAAATATTGGATGGGGATGTTTGATGGCAAAGGACGCATAATAATACCAAGAAGCACTTCGAAGACACCTACTTTTTATCTCGATACTATGTCAACCTCATCGAGTCGATGACAATTACGCAGGCGCAGCGCAAATAAAATTAATAATAAAAAGGCAAACCATGGATGGGAACGTGAAAAACGAAGTTCCATCCCGAACGGCAACAAAACAACGGTAACCGACCTTCCGCGCGGGGACGGCACCACGCGATCGTGATTTAATACATTGACGCTGCGAATTTTCCAATGACGTCATCGATACAAACACTGCAAAATGTTGTATACGGCAGCAAGCAGCGGTAGAAATATTTCGCTACATATATGGGGAATAACTGTAACGGACCGTGTCGACAGTTTCTTCTTGGTGTGTCCTGATACGCCCAGTTCTGTTTGGACTACTTGAGTAACTTTACATTGTGTTTTTAATTAGTACATCAAGTGTTTTAATGTAGGCCTATATATGACATGGTTTCCATTGGAAGTAATAAAGGACATATGTACCATTATCACACAGCGATACCGCTTAATTAAAGGCACAGCATCTGGTCGTTTTCCCGTAAACTCATGCAGTAGTATCAACTACAAATATTCTAATGGGATGAATATTGGGGATATTCTTACTATCGTGATAGCTGTATTACTATTGTTGTACTATTGCGATAGTGTAACAACTATTTCAATAGTATCGCGAAAACATTATGAACTAGGAAAAACGGTGACGAATCACAATGCAAGGGTGGCGCCATTGCATGGTCTAGTGGGCGGTCGCCTCCCAAACTGGTGAATCCTTGAAGGACGCTGCTGTGACCAGCGATTGTTGGTGTGAGGTTGGTAGATAAGTAAAACGAAAAATATGTTCGAATGACGCAAGAAACCCAGCTTATCTGTTTGCCAAGTACAATTATAACTTACTATCGATAGTTCACTGCACTATCAGCGACAACTATCGATATTTAAATTTAATATCCACATTACTCTAATTGCAATGCATCTATAGATCGACGTATCGGTTACACCCCTATATTCTAACCAATTCTAACACCGAGACGGCACTTAGTAAGGTCAAAGTGAACAAAGCCACGGGTCTGGAAATATACTGGTGTATTGCTAAAATCAGCAACCGTTGTCGAAGAAACACCCTCCAGTGACAGTTGAAAATGGCATTAGACCTATATCGCTTACACAAATTCTGGCTAAGGTTTTTGAGTCTCTAGTGCTAAAGTGGGTCGATGTTTATGTTAAACCACAAATAGACGACAAGCAGTTTAGAGGTATGACAGGGACTGGTACCACGGACGCTCTTGTTGGAATGCTTCGCAAATGGTACGAAACCACCGATGGAACGGGCAATTTTGTAGGAGTGCTATTTCTCGACTACAGCAAAGCATTTGATATAATTAACCATGATGTACTAATACAGAAACTGATTGCAATGGAACTACCAGCACACCTGGTCCGATTGATAGCAGCGTTTCTATTAGATCGTGAACAGAGAGTAAAAATCGGCGACGCGGTGTCAAAGCCAGGTTACTCTAATGGGGGCGTTTTCCAGGGAACTTTGTCAGGACCAAAACACTTTGTGGCTCATATCAATGATTTGCAAACATCTTGTCCTATGTTTAAATATATTGACGATTGCACTATATTTGAAATGTGCAATCAAAGTATGATATATGTTATACAGGATTATGCTAACATTATTGAGCGACGGTCTAATAATAATACCATGCGCATCAATACGAGTAAGACCAAAGAAATGGTTATATGTTTCAGTAAAGATAGAACATTTGTAGAATCTCTGCCGTATATTGATATAAATGGGACATATATTGAGAGAGTTGGTCAATCAAAAGTTCTTGGTGTAATTATATAATCAGATTTAAATTGGACATGTAGATAAAATAGTTTCAAAGGCAAGAAAGAGTGTATATGTTCTATCAATTGAAACATGCTGGTATCAATCTAAATGATTTGGTTAGAATATGTATATATGTGATTATACCAGTAGTTGAATATGCCTACCCGGCATGACAACTTGCTTAAATACTTATCGGACAACATCGAGATAATTAAAAAAGGTATCTCAAAACTATATTTCCTGGTTGTGTGTACGAGGATATTCTACAGATGGTAAACTTACCAACGTTGTACAACAGACGCAATGAATTGTGTAAAATGTATTTCGTTAGAATGAAATATAGCGACCACAAACTGAATACGCTACTACCAAATACTCGAAATGTGCCATATATATATATATATATATATATATATATAGCACATATTTCGAGTATTTACTCGAAATGTGCAATATATATATATGGCACATTTCGAGTGAATACTCGAATTATGTGCTATATATATATATATGGCACATTTCGAGTATTTGGTAGTAGCGTATTCAGTTTGTGGTCGCTATACTTCATTCTAACGAAATACATTTTACACAATTCATATAAATATATATATATATATATATATATATATATATATATATATATATATATATATATATATATACTACGATCATTCAATCAGTTACCCGTCCCAATGGCGAACACAAATCGCTACAAAAACTCATTAATTCCATGGTGTTTAGTACACTGCCAGAACACTTAAATGAATTTAGTGTAAGTCTTATCAGTAAATTTTAATATTTAAACTAAATTATTTTATTTTAGTATATTTAAGGTATCTTATTTTTTAATGAAAGACAGTAATGCAATGATAATGTACGCGTTTTAATATAATAATAATAAGATAACTTCTATTGTGCCAAAATCCTTGGAAACCAAGCTCAGAGGCGCATCAAAACAAAAGGATTGGTCAATCTCAAAATCCATAAGCAGTATTCTAGTTGTCAACAGATGGGTCAAGGCGCCTCATACTGAATGAGTTGCGTTCACGGGGCAATTTTATGCTATTTACTGAACAGTATATTTAATGTTGCGTTAATTTTATTGAGTACATGTTTTATGAACATTGTAACATAATGTTGTGTCGTCTTGTAACAGCACGATACTTGTGTGGATTTTGGGATTTTATGGTGAATGTACGTACAATCCAACTGAAAAGTTGCAAATAATAATAAATGTATTCTTATTCTTAAGCTTGTTATGACAAATGTAAATGTTTCATTTTAGTCAAATGGAATATTCCAGGATCGTAATAAACTGATAATGCATATAGGCTACTGCAAAACGGGGGATTGTAACGTTGCCCAAAGGTAACAAACTGAACTATTTTGGCCAGATCCAGAGCATGATGGGTTGGAAGAGTAGAAAAGGCGGCAAGTGGCGGCAAACGCAGAAGCAAGCTGTAGAAGGCGGAAAACGACGGATGTCTTCGGAGCGGCGACAGCGGCGTATAACAACCAGAGGACAACGCCGATGTACATACATACTTAGTCAGCAACGTCTTGAAACGGACATGCAAACTGAAGACAATAACACGAATTATTTAATTTCCTTTTAACAATATCAAACCTAATCCAGTTCGTCGAAGCTTTCGCCCGCACACTGTGCATACTATCAGTACATGTGACGTCCCGCGCGGATGACGTCATCGTACAACGTGACAATAAATTCGTAATTGCTCTCGGTTGGTTTGATCGGTGTTTCCATTCCAAATTGCTTCTTTTACGTGTCATTTCCTTCTGTCTACTATGTTCGCTACACCCAGCCTTATGATGTGGTACTCTGTTGTTGTGTCGTCTGTCATATGTTGATGTGTTGATGGTAGACATTGATCTTTATTTCGCTCCTCGAAAGTTTCTCTCGGTGTGTCGTCTACATCTACGAAGGTAACTACATAATTTTAGATAACTTGTGTTACAAAAACAGATCTGCTAAAACGAACTATCCCGAAGAACGTTCACTAATAACCAAACTACATTACTTTTTCTCAGATAATCTGGACTGAACTTTAATTTCTACTAAGGCGTGAAGATAATTGAGACTGTTAAAATACGTTCAACTCTGTGAACACGAACAGAACGTACGGTACAAGTGAACACTTGACTTTGAACACGAACACAAACACAACGTACAAGTGAACAGATTTGACTTTGTTTAATAAAGTAGACATTACAATGACTATATTATGAGAAGGCTTGGCAACCAACACAATTCTGCATAATGTAACAATTGCAAGTTCGACACGTGGAACACATTTAAATAGTATTTACACTCTAATGCACAGTAGGGCCATCCAGATACAAAGCGCGTATCTACTCAAACCCACCCAGTTTCTGGCGTATATTACAGTGGAACGATCGATAAAACATATCTAGTTGAAAGATTGTGATATCACACCAGCATCGCACATTTGGTGGGTCTCGCAATACCAACAGCATCATCCTAACACATAGACAGAACGGCCAAGTTGAAGAATTGTGAAGGAGATTCCCCTGAAACAAACGAAGGACTACCTCGCGCGCAGTCATTACGGACACGGACATATTGGTCAAATGAAGGCCACTACATTGTAGCCACAACGGCACGAGATGGTTAACAACGATTACTTCAACAAGAAGGAGGTATGACAGACGATCTCCTTCCCAAAGCAAAAGACTTGGCAACTCCGCAACTATACAATAAAACATTATTACTTCCAACAGAAAGCTAACATCGCTCACATACACTTAGTGGGTTTCCCATCACGTAAGCGTCGTCCCTATTTGATGATTTCAACGTTAAACCAGCCACGTGATGCTGGATAGAAAAGTTCACAATATCGCCAGGCCCGCTGTCAAATGCTTATTAGAAGCACCGCCAGCTCTGCTCTACGTTCTACTTGGGAAATTCCACGATCCGCCGTAACAATGTTACATGGATTTCAGCATCAGAGCAGCAACGTTACAACACGGCTGCGTATTTTACTCTACGTCTATGCATATTTATGACTGTACTATCGCCGTTTTAATTTTCAAAAAATAGGCCAGCAATCTGACTATCTTTACAATATCAACGAAAGGCAATATCAACGACACGTATAAGTTTCCCACGATAACTCAGTCAGACAAGGGTATCCTCCTCGGCCATCAATTCAGTCTACTCAAACGCAACGTAAGGTTAGTGCGCCTTACTTTTCCACACATACCCTAACATTGAACAACTGGCAGCGACGGGCTCACTGGCGTACTATTTGGTCTAGCAAATATTTTGTTTGAAAACAACTGGAATGAGGAACTATATCTGCTCTGCACAGCATCCATTATCGACGCACGTCACCAATGTCTTGAGGTTTGTGTCTTACCAAAACCACTGGCTTTGTGGCACGCTCTGTTTGGGTAAACATATTCAAGTTCGTCTGTATCGTTAAATCTGGTCCCTTGGCAAACTGCCCTGCCTCAAACCTGTGTATCCTTCAAAATGTGCTTCTTTAAAGAATCGCTTTAATGTCGACCAGAACCAAATAGAAGCAGGTTCTTTCGTTTTGTATTATTCACCTTATGCTCCTGTTGATTACTGACAAAGGGTGCCAATTTGGTGAAAGGAAAAAAGATTGCTGACAAAGTCAATTAGGGAATTTCATAAATGAAAACCATCCAAGTCCGTTTTTAAAGTGTTGACTCCATCCACAAACAAAATTGGACAACATGGAGGCAGTGCATACGCGTAGCCAATGCATTGAATGGGAAGTCGATTATTACATACGCAGAATATGTGGGGGAAACAGAAATATGATATACCTTACAAATATGTTGCGATAATCCAAGTGAACCTTTGACTAAGACATCAACTTGTTATTATATGTTTTATATTTACAACACAGGATAGGGAAAGGATATTATCAACAGGTTGGCTCGATAAGATATCCTGAACTAGTTAAAGAAACACGTTAGGTTCCGTATCACCATCACCGTCGTTTGCTGTGAAACAACAATATATCTTAACCATAATACGTTAATTCTGCCCGTGTACGTGGTATAAGCTACTGAAGGTTAAAGAGCAGTGGTCTATCGGTGGCAAGGATATGACACACAGTCTCGAGGCTATAATACAATAGAAGATCATGTTCACTTTAAACAGAATGTACAACGACTTTCACAGGCATCACGCAGCTAGACGGGCGTTTTGTATAATTAAATGGCTCAAGTTATAACAATAGTTCGATCTCAAACTGGGTAAAAGTACTTTTAAATCAACATAGTTACAGTTTATGTGTAAATATGTATTGCTGTAGTGCAATTACCATCAGAAATAAAATAAACCATCATTAAAACTTTATAAAACTGAAGATTTATTCGTCTGTTAAGGGGTCTCTATATATGTTGCAAAACAACTATCTTTAAAAAGTAATTACCAAATCAAGTATTTTTATTAAAAGGTGAAAGAGAACAATATGTTTAATTGGGATAGTATTTGTAACCAGCCAAAATGTGATAAACTAATAAATTCAGAGTTGCACTATACGGCAAAACAGTTGTTCAGTTAATCAGTGAAAGTCATTATAGATTCCCCTTAAAGATGAGAGAACAGGTACAGGAAATATGAATGACAGAACAGGTCAAGAAAAGACAATAAACAACACAAGGACATTTGAACAGGAACCAGAAAACCATTACAATTACTGAAAAGACCCGTTGAGGAAATACATGGATCCATGAGCAAGGCAAATAAATAAAACACAAATGAACATTTATTAACAATAAATCATAGCCGTAACAAATTTATCTGCCTAGATAACGAAGTGCAGTTTTGAGGACATCTACAAATGATATACTTTAAGGGGAGTGACTGTGTATGCTGTGCTATGCATACAGGTGGAGTGGTTTTTCCAGGAGTTTATGCGTACAGAATCTGTACCTGATGCTATTGCCTATCTTCATCATGTCAAAATGACCCCAAGATTTCTTCAACAAATCTCTACATGAAGGGACTACTTGAGAACAATGGACAAGCTGAAGGGAAACGAACAGAACATGGGATTCTGGGACAAAACTACAGAAAATTAATGTATCGCATGTTTATGTGTATGCAGGAATTGCTGCTTAAAATGACAAGATGTGTGGCATCATATGCCTCCTGCGAAAGCGGTCATTCGAGGAGGTGTCATTGCCGTTGACGAATAGTTTAACACCCAAGAAAGCATAACATCAACATGTAATATCTGAATAGTAACCGATGAACCTAAAGGTAAAGTACAAAAAACCAGCGTTTGTCACGTCACCCATATCCACACATCATTAAATGCACTGACAATGGCTCGACTCGGGACTGCGAAAATATATATTATCTTACCGCACGAGCAAAACACACAGCCTGGACCATGTCCAGATGAGTCGGTGTCCAGCAACAAAGGAACAAAACACTGTACAATATGAAATATAATTCGCACAACATAACGACCAATGGCATTTCTAAATGACACGTCGCACGTGCTTTGAGTGCATGCAACGCGTGCGACTTCCTCTAATTACAATCAATCACAGGTTACGTAGTCGCTAAACGACACAACCCACAGTCTGTTTGCTGTACAATAAAAAACGCCACAAAACTATGTCCTACCTGCCTAAAACAAAACACGGTAAAGAACATGTTTCGAGTTGGCTGAACACCATTGCATGCACCTCTATGATAATGGGAAACTGTACAATGAATTTATTATGTTGCTTACACGAAACAAGTGCACCCATAACAACACACGTGTTCTCATTCGCGCACACACACAAGATGTCTGCCACTGGCTGTGTTTCACCATAAGTCTCTTTGCTGGAGTTGCAACATCGTATGGAATGCATCTCGGGCAGCTCAAATATCCCACTAGGTGGCACTCTGCTCGGCACCTTCTGGTGCTTGTTGCGTCGCTTGTTTCACGCACAATGCCAGCAGTTCGTCCACTTGGTCCGAGTCGGAGTTTGGGTCGATGTCAAACTCCTGAAATAAAAAGATGAACATATCAAATATACACCGCAAACTAATAAATTGTTATCACACAGCACTAGATGTAATAGCATGCACAGTCAACTGCAGATTTAAGGACGGGATTGATGAATGCTGCACTCAGCTTCTGTGGAGAGTGCTTGACATCAGATGGTAAGACTATACCACCAACTGTATGGTGACCTATGATCTTTGTCAACTGTACATAGAAGGAGATGACCATGATCTGTTGGTCACTGTCATGACTACAGAGGGCAGTTGACCAACCAGTCTCCAAGTGGGAGTTTTTGAAACCTCGTAGTGAGTGACAAGTAAAGCTGGGACAGGGAGGCCCTGACGTATTCTAATCTGGTCACCAGAGATGTACACCTTTTTCAGCCAGCTGAAATCTACCAACTGATGCTAAACAACATGGTGTGGAGGGAACCTTTTCTTTGAGAAAGTGCACCACAGAGTTATAAAACTAGTTTTAGGATTCACGATCTAAGGAAAGATAAAAAAGAATAGATTAGAAGAAGATTAGTAGAACAAACATTACGTGAACATTGACTGAGAAATTTAAGTTATTATCTGGGAAGGAGAATATAAACCCAGATCGGTTCTTTTACCATGAATCAAAACAATCTCAGAGGTCATTGTAAGAATTTAAATAAACAACAAAGCATAAACTTATGTTGGTAGTGATTTTTGAGTCAGAGAGAAGTAGACGCACGGCATTCCATGTCTAAGTGTATTGTACCTGCACAATCTACTAATATTTTGTTTTAATAGGTTAGAAAAATAGTGTGATAAGGTATGGGCTAATTACAGAAGACTAACCAGTAGCCTTGCAAATGCCCATTATTTTAAGTGCAACATATTATTGGTGCTTCCATTCTCTGCAAGGAAGATGATGATGAATGTCATAGCATGGACTAAAACACTGGTGACACTATCTGCCAGTGCCAGTGTGTGGTCACACAGTGGGGGAGACCATCAGGGGTAGGCAGTGGTCATCAGCAGGCACACTTAGCCACCCACATGTCTTTGGGTGTGAAGGGTTCACTCAACCACGCAATGGTCCCTGGCAAGCTTGGTTTGGCACAAAGAAGACACGGTTAATCGAGCAGAGAACATGCAAGAGAACGTGTGAAGACAGATGTAGCCCGGAATTATTCCTGTCAGGACTGCTTCCTGCTGCCACCACCTACTCCGAACCTGGCTCCTTCCTCCCAAAGAAACCACCCCTTTCTTAACCCTTTGTCATCCTGCACTGTTCTTCACAAATCTCTGTATTTCACCTTTCCTTGCACATCCTCTCGCTCTCTCTCGCTCTTTCTCCCTCTCCCAGTCTCTTCCTTCCTCTCCCTCTCCCAGTGTCTCCCTTCCTCTCCCTCCCTCCCTTTACTTCCTCTTTATTTGGTGTCTCTTATTGAGAGGACTGTGTTCTTCAATTATATCATTGCATCTTCTTCTCATTTGCCTGTCGTTTGCTCTTTTCCCTTATTTGGGTTGCCATTTCGATGGCAGTACAGATTAAAACATCAAGTCTAAACAATTATCATTGTTAGTTTAAATGCACTTAGAAACATTTGGAGAATTGGTACATTTATATTCTACAAAACCCTCAACATGTACTTCCTACCAAAACGGCAGTTAAATAAATTAGTTTCTATCAACATGAAGAAATGCCAAGAAATAACTTCCAACGACCATGGAGGGCCCAAAAAAGAACCCAAAATCAACAGCCGTTACTTCCTTGTATGTCACAGGGCCAAAGAAAGCCCCTCTCATGAGATCATGTTTCTGCGTAAAAACTGCAGCAATCCAGCGGCAGCTGGCCAGTGAGACTTAGCTCTAATCTGCAGTGTATGTTACCGCCGTCCTTGTCCATTACAATCCCGTGATGGACGCAGCCACTCGGACGGTATGGACCACCTAAAGTCCACCATAACCAGCTGCTCCACACTCAACGAACCTGGATTAGTGCCGGGTTTTATGTAACCACGTCACTTTGAGGATTACCATGAGCAATCGGCTCAGTGGCTCGACACGTTTTAGCGAGTGCCGTGTTCGTCAACAACGGATACATTTTAGTGCCCAAAAAATGCAACTCATGTCTTGAAGGCGCTAAAAGTTTATGAAACATTCTCATATGTTATCACAGACTCATCTATGGGACAAGATAGATCGACTACATGTTAAACTACACCCTGCAATCAATCAGGAACATAGCCGTAATTTTGTGTATTTTAGCTGCTTTATTCATGTGATATTTACAAAGATAAAACATCAAATAGTTATATTTTTAATTATTAACTAATTATTGTGAAAAACATTAATGGAATTATGGTAACACTACTTTCAATCTAAATTTAGTTTATGGTTTTCGGTAAACTGACTGACACCAGGGTTGAAAAACATGGTTGTCATATCGGTAGATGGTATTTTTGTCATCTATAACTTACAGTAAGAACGTTATAAAGAAATTTTCATTATAACAGTTGTTCCTACTCATAGTAGTAAGGTGCCATCCCGACAAAGAACAAGACGCCACAATACCCTCTCAACTAGAAGAGTAAGGGGAAGAGTACACCATCTAGCCAATGCTCCTTAACCCCAATGGAACAGGAAACACCCACATAATCTGCCATTACGGCTGACCGATGCGCCGTCTAATTGTGCCATTATGAGCCGATTGTTACGGCTATCGTAACAGATCAGGTTTAATGAGTGTGTCACACGGTCCCACCGAGACCCTGAGTATAAATCACTCCCAGCGTGTGACGCGACCTCTCGCTAATCTTCGCAGCACAGAACATCATCTTCCGGACGGGTCCCGTCAACCGTCAATTGCTGATTTTTATGCATGAAATCTCTGTTCTGACATTGGAGTCACCTTGGGGGTCGTGGCTGCAGCTTGCTACCGTCTGGTCTGTCCAGATTCTATTGGGAAGAGACCACATGATGGGTTTCAGGTCAAACCGCAATAAATGCCAATTGAAATTGTGCAATGGGGCGTCTTTCATAACTGAAATAAATGTGGAGCACATTGGTGTAGCGGTATCAATGTTGGTCTCTCATGAAATCAACATGGAGCACATTGGCGTAGTGGTATCAATGTTAGTCTCTCAGTCGAGATTCTGGGTTTGAATCCTCTTGCTGCCTTCAAATCTTGGATGAATTCATTCACTTTACCTTACGCCAGGTCACAAAGCTATGTGAATGAGTTCCTGGCATGAGACAGTGGTGAATATTTGTGTACAAATTGTCTTTGCATAATTGCAGCATGGCTGAATGCTTCCCAGAGAAATCAAGACGGTGTTCGATTTAACAGGTCTGACAGGGAGTAAAGTAAGCTTTGAGCTGTCCTACAAACTGGACACTGTGCTGTGTATGGTATATATGGTATATATGGTATATATTACGATGTTACCCAGTCATTTTAATAAAAGAAGTGCACACTTTTGTTAAAATTATTGAAAGAACTGACTTTGATAGTTAACTTGTAAGTGTAAATAAAGTTTGCACATGTTTTTGGTTCTGGTCAAAATAAAATTAATAGTTTATTCAATGTTTTCAACAAAACTAAATAACAAATTTGTTCCAATGAGCTAGGATGTCATAGTGATTACTATATAGGTTCAATGTTTGTATGAAATAAGTCTGAAAGAAGCCAAGCTAAGTTAAACAAAATGCATTTGAAGAAGAATATAATATTGCTGTTTTACCTAGGTCTGCATTCTGTAGACATATTTACAACTTCAAAAAAACTTGGCTTGGGTATCTATTTTAATGGACAATCTTAACCACATCTTGTTCATAATACTGATCTATTTATAGTTGTTTTATTGCCTAAATTGGTGTACTACTTTTGCAGTATTACAGTCCAGTGCGTTCTGTCTACAAATATGGTAAATTATCAAATAAAGAATTAAAACAGCACTGCAGTTTCAACTTGTCTTTTTCTTGTGCCAGCTACTAAATGTTCACCACAAGACTGACAAAGTTTGTTGATATACTTCATAATAAACCACCCTTTACCAAGCACCAGTGATAATCTAATCATTTCACAGTTTAACAATGTTAAAACCATGCATATTAAATTCCCATCTGCCAATCATCAATACATATTTATTTCTTCATAACAAATGACATCTTTGCTATGCAGAGAACTAAAATCCACCCCTCTTTAAACTAGATCTCTCCCCACCAAACATCCCAATACGGCTGTCTGAGGCGAAACACCTGAGTGGGCTGGGCATGCAATGCCGGTGATGCCCTGATAGGGGAAGTTAATTGCCGCCAACATTCGATCACTCGCACGTTCCAAACACGGACGAACCAAACCTGCAATTTAAAGCCATTAGCACACAGAAATTATAGTTCACACTGACGGCTAGCAAATTCAGCCGGAGATGCATCGGATCGGATTTCGAATTGATGCTTTGTTTACACACGGGCGACGACAGCTTTCCCACAGTTAAAGTCATGTGGCATCGGGCCTAATGTTCTGTCAGCTGACAACAGGTATGCGTCACTACCTATTGTTGTCGCTGCAAGACGTGCGGGCAAGGTAGTCGCGTGAGTGTGCGCGTCTGTATCATATTTCCGTGCCTCTCCATAGAAACCGCGTCGAGCATCAATCGTTCACTGACATTTGCCTCCTATTAATATTTGTTTATATGTAAGCATCGACGCTGAATCAGGCAATTAATCTTGTCAGCGGAAATGCCCGGCTAATGTGGTCATTGTGAACGTGTATGGGCTCGGCCAGCGCTGACCATCTGATGGAGAGGTGTGTGCATGCATGCGTGCATGGGGTTATGTGTGTATGTGTGTGCGCATGCGCGTGTGTGACTCAACTATTTGTGTATAACAATTTATATCATATAATGATTTATAATTTATAACAATTTACATTATGCATAATGACCTGATTATGATATTAACATAATATAATCAAATACTGAAATAATGAATGTCAATTTCCACAACTAGCAACTAAATCACTGACTCCTTTTTTTTAAATAACTGCATTGCCTTGTTTAACTGGGCTGGGTCAAATGAAAAATAATATATAACTCAATTTAAAAACCCTACAACTGCTCCGACATAAAAGCAATACAACAAACTGACAAGACACACATTGCAACCCCAAACTAGCCAACATTCTCAGTCATTTGAGGAACTCAATTTGTGTGGGGACTTAGCTTTTAGCACCTCCCATCTTCCTGGGGATACCACCCAGAGAGAACCCATGTCAATCCTTATCCCAGCATCTCCCGACTCCCAGCTGGCTGTCAAAAAGTGTCAATTGTCCCTCTCCTGTCCTGCAAAGGTCCACCCCAGGCAATGGTGGACACTGCCTTGCTGCCTCCAGGCTAGTTACCTAACATCCCCTAATAATCTGATGAGCACCCTAATGATGGGGTACCACCTTATGGGCATTGTGACTTTCTCAGAGAAATCAGCGATCCTAAATATCCCCTTGGTAACTCTTAAACGCCTGGTGCATCCCCCTTCTATTGCGATGTCACAATCACAATCCAGATGTGTTTAGTAGCAAGCGAACGTCTTGCAAAACTTAGCCCTGACCACTGCACTGGGTAACAATGCTGCCTGTAATCATCTACAGACACTCAACCAAGCGGAACCAGCTGATTTAAATCTAACAAAATACATGAGTTCATCTTCCACAAAATGTTACTATTTAAAAAAATGACAACCATTCGAAGCAAAGGCATCATAAAAATAAGTAAAATTTGGCCTAACATCGGCTTTCACCGTTTTACCACTGAACCACACTTCGGAGTACACCGACAATACAAGTTACATCTAAAAATTATGTTCAAAGATGTCCTAGGACTTGCAATGGCTCCCAAGACAGGACAAGTTTGGTTCAATGTATCAGTTACAGCATTCACAACTCATTCATCTAAGGTGATTCCTAATGGCTTACATTCTGCCAATAATATAAGTATATTTCTATAATTACAATATTTCTGTAGTTTTTGTGTAAATTTAAACCTGTCTGCTTACGTAAAAAACTACAAATACAATTACATTACTACTGATTTATTGGAAAACACTGCGACTGTTACTAAAATATGGTGAAATAACAACATCTGTTGCCTCACTCACCTCGTTGATAGACTTGAGTAGTTTGGCGATCATCTTACGCACTGAGGACAGTTTATTCTTCGCCTGTTGCCCCTCCTGTTGTCTTGCCATTGCCTCTATCTGGAAGCTGCTCACCAGCTGCACACAGAGTGAGAACAACATAGATTATTATAATAATTAGTTTATTTTCAATAGTGAGTTTGAATAAAAAGTATAATTATATTATTTTCAATCATGAGTTTGAATAAAAACTACAGGTACAAAATATGTACATATATATTCAAGATTATTAGAGCAAATGTACATGAACGTTATTAAAAAGGATTTGCCAGTTTAACTGAAGGTCTTCTAAAACCTTTCTAAAAATCAAATATTTAAACCTTTTCAAAGCCTTGGAAAATCCAATTTAAGACTTAAATATAAGACTTTAAGACTGCACACATTATAGTAGTATAGCCTGTTGTCTGGCTATATGGTAGACAACTTTACTGATAAACCTCTATAATATTGGTGGCTTCAAAACGAGTTTAAATACACTGGTGATCTCTACAACTTCCACATTAAATGAATAAAATCAACATCGCTTTGACAGCGACAATGAGACAACATTTGTAAATGCCGTCCAATTACTTGACATCATTAACGGGAAGAGATGGAAGTGAAGTACATCCACAAGATTTTCACAGACTGGTGAAGTTTGAAACCATCAGTGGCAATCAGTCTACTGGAGAACAAGGCAGTGAAAACATACTCAATTCATGAGACAACTTCAAAGGCGACTTGAACTGTTAAGGGTTTAAATTAAAGAAGTGTCAAGTAGCAGCAGAGACACATGTATTGGACCGATCCAAGGACGTTAATGAGGGGTAGGGGTGTAAAACAAACCAACATTTAGTGTAAGGAAAATTAATTTAAATTAGTTTATACACTGTTGTAAAATAGTGAATTAATTCCCTACTTTACCAATTTATTTAATTATTTCTTGCTTATTTTTTTAAACATATATTTTGTGTATACATATTTGCATGTATCACCTATTTGTATGTAGTATGTTTTTTTTACCTGAAATAAATGTATTTGTATTCATAATTCAATACATTGCACATTTTCTTGTTGTTTATTTTTGAACAAGTTAATTCTGTAATTTGTGGAAGACCAACAGAAACATGTAGAGACAGTTTGTTGGTGTTAGGGGTAATTAAGCCAGGGTAGTTGAACACTGCCAGCAGAGTTGACAGAACACAGCACATCATGAATTCAATGGTAGTGGCACCATTAAATCTTAACAAATGTTTTAATGGTGCAACTGGCAAAGACAGACATGTCTATCTAATTAATTATCTCATTAATCCTGACCAATTATGGAGTTAAGAATACTGTCTGTATGCATGCACTGACACACTTTAAAAGACTAAGTTTGATCAAAAACTTTGTAAACTCATGTTATATAATATTTAAACTATACGTATTCTAACATTTTGACAACTCGAATGGATTCTACGGAACCTCAATTTGTTAAAAAATATAATTTAACTGTTATTCGTTTTTAATTTATTTCCACATAATTATCACATTAACATTGTATAGACAGGTGACAGCAAACATATAATGTTAATATGGTTCATTAAAACACACTTTTGTAGAAGATGTTAGAAAAGGTATAGTTTATACAACATTATTTTATGATACCAAAATGATGACTTTCAATCTTTAAGAAGGCCAACTGCAAACCGCAAATTGATAACGGATGAATGACATATCCCTGGTTGAAACTAGTTTTTTCCTGGCGGTTTCACCAAAAGTAACTAACACATGTCTACAAACGACAGCATGTCCTGTGGATTGGCGAATTTGTATGTTTCATGGAATGATCCAAAAACGAACCAAGCAAAAAATATATTTGCGGAAGCAGATCTAGACAGTGACAGACAATGGCACCCTTGCATAAATTCTCCTGTCAAATTACAGGTTGTGCTGACTTGAACACGACAAGGACCAGCCCGTTGATGCAGGGTCAATAACCCCAGCACCATGACGACACACCCCACCCTGTCATCATCGACTGGGGCGACTTCCTCCCCTCTGATATTGCACTATGGCTACCTCTGTAGGTAGATCGACAAGGAGAGAAGACGACCCTGACTTGTTATTAAACGCCCTCTTTTCGTCAGCACATATCGCTCATGTACCTCTTCATTAAAGAGGAAGTAATTGGCCGCGTTTCAAACGGCATCGAACCATTGTCGTTTTAAGTTCAGCAGAGCGCAACAATGATTAGCAGCCGAGCTGTGGTAGCAGACATAGCGAAATGGCCCCCTTGAACTAACGCCAATCTATTAGTTAATTGTCATGCGTGTCTACCCTGGCACATCCACCACCCCTACCCATGTCATTTAAAATAATTAAGCGCGCCGTGCAGCAATTGGGACAACAATTTGTTAAAGACACTCAATGGTGAAAATAGACAGCAAATAGTAGTTTTTCAGCCATATATCATAAGTGGGTTGGCGGACTTAGCCGCAGTCTTTACAATGGCTCCAGTTTAATCATACCGATGGCAACGGACAGGTAATTAATGCGCAGGTAAGCGCTTCCTTGGGGCGGACATGAGTCAAAAAGAAGTCCCTCTATCATAGTCGACTACACAGTAATTGTACGTGTGCAAAACTATCATTCTTCCGGGAATGGCAGCTTCAACTTCCACAGGGCATGGCAAATTAAACTAATAAAAACTATCGCAAAACATTCCCTGAAGCTCTGGAGACTGTTCTGCCTTTAGAAACATGTCTCTGTGACTTCTAATACAATAAACTCTAGCTACACTACATATTGGGACTTGATCAAACTCTTCCATACATCCAATGTTCCTAATACGATCCTTATAATGAGAGTCCACTGTATTTTCTTTTACAAACTGCAACGGTTTTATTTATGATTTAAATCTGTACTTTAAAATAAACTTTGTGTTAGATATCACATTAATATTCGTTCATCCAAGTACACGTTGCAGTTAGTACTATTTGCAGTGCTTCCTTATTTCACAGCTCACAGTCAAAATTGACCTGTAATGATTCGCATTGGTGTATATATTCACTTTGTCCATCCATCTGTGAGGATGAAAGACTTTGTAATGAACACCGCAACGAGAAGGTCAACGTAAAGTTCAATCATAAGGCAGACTTGACATATGATGTGAATACATTTATATATATATATTATTAGGATCGGAATGATACACTGGTGCACCGGTGTATCACAGTACACACCGCACAGTACACGATACACAATATCCGTATTGCGATACGCTGCGATACACGATAGCGGTAGGCAAAAAAGTATTCGCGCCACCTTTGTGAAGCAATAAACGTCCAGCGCAAACCACAACTGTCTGTGTATCGATAACATATCGAGTTATAACAAGTAGCATGTGTATATTATCTAACTATGATCTATGTAACATCTTTACACACCTTCTGTTTTCAATGCACGCAATACGCCGCGCATGCAATTTGGACGTCACAGTTATGAGGTATGACGTGACGTCTGCAGTATCATTGCTGTGTCCACATGAGCACAGACATTCATGAGCACAGACATTCATGAGCAACAGCCTGCTTGGGATCTGGTCTCATTCACCATCATTTCATATGGATGAAAAGCTGCACGTTTGTTTCTGTTATTAGAATTGTAGAACTGAAATGTTCATTATTTCTGAATAGTATTGATTTAAAGCCATTAAAAACTTAGACAGTTTTCGTTTTCTTTTATTTTGACTCACGTACCCAGATTTTGTCCGGATTTTGTGCAACGCCAAACCGTGTAGGGCCTAGTAATGACGCGTTGCGAAACACTGCAAGCTAGTAGACAACTCCTGAAGTCACTTTAAGTTTATCAATATTTCGTCAGTCGGTAAACTATGTACAAACAACGGTATGAAATATTTCACTACAGTCAAATGCCGTGATAAACCACTGCCTACTCGATCTCGATATCGTTTTTATAAACATAGATGCAATTACATGGCGACAGCCAAAGACAACATTAAGCTCGAAGCTCCTCCTGCTTCCTACAAGTCCGCAGTGAGGAAACACTTCGGTTTCAAAGTCACCACCGATGAAACAGGTGATAGTTCTACAGATAAATCATGCACAGTATGCTAACATTGTCGGATAAAAGTAAAGGTGGAACCACCAACATGAAGCTACACACGGAAAGGCACCATCCAGTCCTAACCATCCTAGCCTCGCTGAAAGTACCAGTTCGAATGTGTTGAACCCTATTCGTTCACTGCCAGGTATATAATTAATATACTTGTCTTCATAAAACACAACACAAAACAACATAACTTTACATATTCTACAATTTCATCCATAATCCGTGGCATAACATTGGTAACCTTAATGTTATGTGTTATTATGCCTTTACTTTGTATCTTTGACTTCTTGTTTTTCTTTACTCATGTTTGTACCACGGTCCATGCTATCCACTATTACATTTTTCAATGATTACTAATTATCCACTATCCTAATCATACAAATTTTCTCAGTAAAACAAACAGTAGTCCTATACAAACCTTATAAAATGTATACGTGTTTGTAATCTTTTTTTATAGCAGCTACTGCAAGTGCTGGCAATGGAGCAAGACGTGGAGCTGGGCAGCTTCGCATACAAGAATGTTTCAAGAAAAAAATGCCGAAAGATTCCCTAAGGACAAAGCTTATAAACAGGCACATTGCCTGCGTCAAGCCACAGCCCTTGATCCTTGGTTCAAGTCTCCGACATTCCCATCAGAAGAGGACAGATGTAGTGTGCAAACCCGCTTACTGCAAAGTGCTGTAGGTCGTGCCAGTAGGGGGACTGGGATTGACGTAACTAAGGTGATGTAGGTCGTGCCAGTAGGGGGACTGGGAGTGACGTAACTAGTGCTGTAGGTCGTGCCATTAGGGGGACTGGGAGTGACGTAACTAAAGTGCTGTAGGTCATGCCAGTAGGGGGACTGGGAGTGGTGTAACTAAAGTGATGTAGGTCGTGCCAGTAGGGGGACTGGGAGTGACGTAACTGAAGTGCTGTAGGTCGTGCCAGTAGGGGGACTGGGAGTGACGTAACTAAAGTGATGTAGGTCGTGCCAGTAGGGGGACTGGGAGTGACGTAACTAAAGTGATGTAGGTCGTGCCAGTAGGGGGACTGGGAGTGACGTAACTAAAGTGATGTAGGTCGTGCCAGTAGGGGGACTGGGAGTGACGTACTAAAGTGCTGTAGGTCATGCCAGTAGGGGGACTGGGAATGAGGTAACTAAAGTGATGTAGGTCATGCCAGTAGGGGGACTGGGAGTGACGTAACTAAAACGTAAAATGCAATATACATCATTTTATTTTGGACATTTATAATACTTTTATATGTTGTTCTATGTCATCTACCACAGCACTAGTGACACTGACAGTAGAAACCACTACGGTTGGTCTAAATGGCTATAATATGCAATACTAAAGATTCAGCATTATGTTATACAAATTATTTTAATAACATAATAGTGTGACTGATGTGATGAATATAACGTTAATATGCAAGTTTCAAGGCTGATCTATGCAACATGTCAATTCCATGATGTTTGTAATGCAATGTTTTTCAGTGAATTTATTTTGTTTCTTATATGACATGATATGTGTTCATGGCCAACATTTAGTCAATGAAACAATGACCATAACTAAATTTGCTGTCATTGCTGTGCATTGTTTGCCTTGAATACTTTCAGATGAACAACATTGACTACACAGATTTGCTGCATAACTTGGGTGTCTGCATCAATGTAGCTGAAACTGAAAGCCAACCCAAGAAGAAACCTGCGATAGTGGATCTGTTCGGGAACAGTTTCCTGACAAACATGACGCCAGCTTAGTCTATGCAGGACACAGTATCAGAAGAGCTGGACAGATTTAATGCAGCCCAATGGATCCCACCAGATGCCGAACCCCTTGCATGGTGGTGCTCCAGTCAGGCCAAATACCCGATGCTAGCCAAGCTGGTGTTCAGGGTGTTCAGCACATCTGGGGACATCCTGACAGCTAAGCATGCTACGCTTGATGCACACAATGTGGACATGTTGTTGTTCATTAAAGCCAATAGCAAGCTGGAGTGATGTGCAAGACTGCGAGTGCAACAGGGTGCTGCTGAGTTTGAAACAATCGACTTGTACTGCTGATTCGTTTCAGTCGTTCGCAATAAATAAACGAGTGTTTTACTGTTGTTGTGCCATTCTAGTCAATGTATCATATCGTGACCTCTGTATCGCGATATGTCGTGACCTCTGTATCGCGATATGATACGTATTGCGAAGTAGTGTATCATTCCGGCCCTAATAAATCATGTTCAACTTTTGACACATTGGGCTATCGATATCAGTGGCAAACCATAGCCTGGTTGAGTCACGAATACATCATACAACACTCACGTTAATCAGCTGCTGGTGGCCAAGACAAACGGTACTGCATCAGTTTAAAATCAGTGGTTCACTTTCAGAAATTAATAAATGTATACAGGACTGTTTATGTAATGAGGTTATGATGTTACTATTGTAATTATATTTGCTTGTCTATTGTAAAAAAGATTAATAATTAATTAATTAATTTTGTCATGCACTGCACGTACATATATTTTTTACTAAGCACATTGTCCAAATTCATTGTTTTGAAACTTATTACCATTAAAATTTGAAGAAAACATGCTAAAAACCACACAAAAGTATTTTGTTGTTGAAATAATTATACAAATTATTTCTTTATTAGTTGAACTATGCACACTAACAATGATAAACTAAAGTATATTAGTTGTGCAAACACATAACATTTTAAGCACTTCAACTAAATGGAAACAAATCTTTATTGTAGTCATTCATAACTGACCTAATTATGTTTACATTCTTAATTATAATAACAAAATTACATACATGCAACATCCATTCATTGTTTTTATCAGAAAAACCTATAACCAACATCAACCTGACAAAAATAAAAAACGTAAAATTCAAATTAAACATAAGCTAAAACTGGCATTAGGACGGGGACTTTCTCACTACCCCAAACTGATAATTATTATTTAAATCTAAGTGCCAACGTTTTGAATGAAATGACAGTAAGCCTCTGAAACAATGCAGGGTGATTTAGCAAAAGTCCTGGGGCTGGGATTCTGTCAGGCATCCCCTTACAGGGTGAAGGGGAGAGGAGTGTGCCACATTGTCACTACACATATCCGGCTATTGTCACCAAGTTGGTGACGCAACAACCATTCCCTGGAACTGAGGAGGAGGAATATGTTGACAGGAGGGGAGGGCCTAATGAGGAAGGGCCCAGCCCTGTCTTTACCCTGTTACATAATCACACACCCCCTGGGCTGGCCAGGGACATGGTGGATAGATGCACAAGATGGGATGAGGAAAGCTCCAATGGGAAACACCTTCCTGTTCTTTGTGCGTTGTCCCAGCGCGTCAAAGTCATTACAGGTAATGACAGTTCTAGCACTACGGCCACAGGAAGTGCGCACACGTGCACACGTATACGACAATAACAACAGGTCATTGCACTGGTTGCTCAGGATTGCACCAGCGACAGGGTCAAGAATGGTGCAATTTCTTGCACTCGTGTACCAAATGACATTCTCCATCATATATGCACAGGAAACAGAGCACAATGAGAAGTGTGCACCTTGTTCCACACTAGGGCCGACAGCATCTTACTCATTACAATGAGCAGTGTGCACCTTGTTCCACTAGGGCCGACAGCATCTTACTCATTACAATGAGCAGTGTGCACCTTGTTCCACTAGGGCCGACACCATCTTACTCATTACAATGAGCAGTGTGCACCTTGTTCCACTAGGGCCGACAGCATCTTACTCATTACAATGAGCAGTGTGCACCTTGTTCCACTAGGGCCGACAGCATCTTACTCATTACAATGAGCAGTGTGCACCTTGTTCCACTAGGGCCGACACCATCTTACTCATTACAATGAGAAGTGTCCACCTTGTTCCACACTAGGGCTGACAGCATCTTACTCATTACAATGAGCAGTGTCCAGCTTATTCCACACTAGGGCCGACAGCAACTTACTAATTACAATGAGAAGTGTCCACCTTGTTTCACACTATGGCGGACAGCATCTTACTCATTACAATGAGAAGTGTCCACCTTGTTGCACACTAGGGCCGACATCATCTTACTCATTACAATGAGAAGTGTCCACCTTGTTGCACACTAGGGCCGACATCATCTTACTCATTACAATGAGAAGTGTCCACCTTGTTGCACACTAGGGCCGACATCATCTTACTCATTACAATGAGAAGTGTCCACCTTGTTGCACACTAGGGCCGACATCATCTTACTCATTACAATGAGAAGTGTCCACCTTGTTGCACACTAGGGCCGACATCATCTTACTCATTACAATGAGAAGTGTCCACCTTGTTGCACACTAGGGCCGACATCATCTTACTCATTACAATGAGAAGTGTCCACCTTGTTCCACACTAGGGCCGACATCATCTTACTCATTACAATGAAAGGTGTCCACCTTGTTGCACACTAGGGCCGACATCATCTTACTCATTACAATGAAAGGTGTCCACCTTGTTGCACACTAGGGCCGACATCATCTTACTCATTAAAATGAAAGGTGTCCACCTTGTTGCACACTAGGGCCGACATCATCTTACTCATTACAATGAGAAGTGTCCACCTTGTTGCACACTAGGGCCGACATCATCTTACTCATTACAATGAGAAGTGTCCACCTTGTTCCACACTAGGGCCGACATCATCTTACTCATTACAATGAAAGGTGTCCACCTTGTTGCACACTAGGGCCGACATCATCTTACTCATTACAATGAGAAGTGTCCACCTTGTTGCACACTAGGGCCGGCATCATCTTACTCATTACAATGAGAAGTGTCCACCTTGTTCCACACTAGGGCCGACATCATCTTACTCATTACAATGAAAGGTGTCCACCTTGTTGCACACTAGGGCCGACAGCATCTTACTCATTACAATGAGAAGTGTCCACCTTGTTGCACACTAGGGCCGACATCATCTTACTCATTACAATGAAAGGTGTCCACCTTGTTGCACACTAGGGCCGACAGCATCTTACTCACTGTAAGCATTTTCTTTTAGTTTCTCAGCAACTTCGTGCACAGACATTGACAAATTAGGATGACATGAAAACTGTGCGTCCTGTACCAATTTGTCACCGCTACTAACAGTAACCAGATAATTAAATAGAAGCCATCAATTGAACTAATTAAACACTTGTACCACAATTATTTCCATTAAAATGAGGCTGAGGTACAATTGTAGGGTTAAAAATGATTAAAAAAACAGCACCATATGCATAGTTAGGTTATTCTTGTCTATCAGTTGTCAAAAATGCCTGACTCATGGTTGTCAATTTTATTATCTTCAGCCTTGCATGAAGAATCACCCGAAAATAAACACAACATAAACATCCCAAAGAATGATCATGTCCAAGTTGCGACATGTTGTCATATGACTAACCTTGCGCAGTCCCTTCTCGTAGTGGTCGAAGAACTCGTCAAGG
This sequence comes from Escarpia spicata, assembly GCA_963995525.1. Classification (NCBI taxonomy): domain Eukaryota; kingdom Metazoa; phylum Annelida; class Polychaeta; order Sabellida; family Siboglinidae; genus Escarpia; species Escarpia spicata. The sequence goes on from OZ023213.1 coordinate 39,884,625, forward strand.
GGAAACGTTGAGAGTTCCTGTATGGTGAGAGTCGACACTGTGTCTTTGTCCATGATCCACTTGGGTGGCAAGAAATAACGCAGACATGTCCTGGAACAATACCGTTGCACATACGCGTTACTAAATAATTATAGCATTACAGCAAAGTTGTATTTTAAGCGCCTTTGAACAGGTTATTTTGATTTGGAGGCATTACTTGCTTACATATGACTTGTTACTCGACTGACTGATAACTTATATTAACATAAGTGCGGCTCACTTACTTGTGACTTGTTAGTTGATCACTACATAAAACGTTTTACTTGATTTAATCTGTTTATGATAACTTTTCACAAGGATTATTTAATGGGAACCATTTAAAATTTTTGTCTCACAAAATCTGTTTACAAGAATTGTCTACAAGAATCTTTACAAAAATGTTCAACAAGATTAATTTTCAAGAGTTGACAAATAATTGACAATAACAACACTATACAGACGATGTCACTAGTTGATGACACAGACACGATTGTCTCACCTGTACCCGTTGGCAATGTCCTCTATGTTTACGTTGCCTGGTAACGCCGCGGTCGCCGCTGACGGCACGGTCGACGACGAGGGCGCAGTCGATGAAGATGGTGTCTCATTGGTTGTTTCGTGAGATGAGATCGAGGCTGGCGAATATGGAACAGCGACGGTGGATTCTGCTACGGGCGTCTGTACATCCTGCAAGAAAGAGGCAGTTCAGCAATGGGCAGACAGAAAATAAATAAAATGTAACACAATCAAAATACAGTCACGCCTCGTTATAACGCGCCCCGTTATAACGCGGATTCGGTTATAACGCGGTCGGTCGTGGACCCCGAATTTCTGCCGCCAGGGGGAAAATGGGCGCTATGACAAACTATATTAACACGGTAATAACTGTCAATTGTTTTATGTGAAGTTATCCCCGTCTTTGTCCACGGCATGTGTATGTTGAAAGACTAGTTGGCGGACAATAAATTTAACGTTGACGTACAACTGCAACGAATCAAGTGCGAGGCGCGTCACTACGTTGCCGTTGTTTATTCTGCACTGCCAATTAATGCTGTCAAAGTTTCTTTGACTATAATTATGGTCAGTTTTAACTTTAAGAACAGTAAATGTGGAGCGAAGTATTGTTTGTTTTGCGCCGACATCAAACGAATCGTTTCCAATCTGCTAGTCATGCTCATGGCTTCCGCGGATCGCCAGGTTTCGGCGCCGGGCGGCTTGTAAAGTGTAATTGAAATTCACAAATACGCCTTGCTTAAGAATGGATTAAATACGTTTTAATACAGCTTAGTAGGCAAGATCAGTAAGCTAACATTGCGTAACAAATATTAGCTTTTCGCTGCGATGAACGCAAAGCTACTGCCCGTACTGGTGCGCCAAAATATTAATTCGTCAACCGCATATGAATTGGTGAATCGTAATATTGTTCGGCACGGTAAATGTGCTTTCTAAATTGGTATTTTGATATTGACTGAAAGACGAAGTTAAGCCAATTGTGAGCGTACTTATAGATTTAAATCCTTAATCAACTCTAACACAGTGTTTCTCAAATCATTTGCGTATTCGGCGGCCGAGTGCCAGGTCATTATTTTAGATCTTACGTCAGCGGTACCATATTATCGTTCAGTTGACCGTGGCTTGTTGGTCCGTTGTTTATTTAAAAACGGTACACAATTCATGAATTTTATTCAGTTCAACAGTGTCCAACAGTGTACGACATTTAAACAGACTACACACTGACATTGGCTTGCAGTTTAATAAGCTTCATAAACTGCGTATAGACTGCACGACGTGCACACTTTGGTTGGCTTCGATGGCATTCTTTGTGCAGCAGCGGTGTCGGTCGTCGTCGTAGCGCCCCTGACGGCAGATATGGGAACGCGCCTCGTTTATAACGCGCCATCATTTATAACGCGGATTCATTTCGTGGACCCCGACTACCGCGTTATAACGAGGCACGACTGTAGACTGGATATATGATAATTTGATTCTGTCACTTGCATGTATACGTAATAATAGCAACAATGTATAGGCTATTGTCATGGTTATTCTTTGATCATAGCAGCAACAATTCAGAGTCCATGGAAAGTTAAACTTCTAAATTTAGTTTTCCAACAGAATGATTAGTAAACTATTCCAAAACACAATTTAATTTCTATAAATAATTTGATAGAATATCAACATTTTATTTTATTATGAAAACAACGCACTGATGGTAAAAACACAAGCTACCTGACTCCCAACTTCTACACAATCTTAAACATTCTTTTCACCATGACATGAACATTTTTGCGATCATGAGAGAGTCATTTCCCCCAGATGATCCTTGTCAATGTATGATGTTATATTCTGTCGCTGGGAGTTAGGAATGAAAGAGACATTTTGAGGCAAAAATTGGAAAACCTTTAAATAAGTGAAAGCCTTTTGTTTCAAGATGAGCTGTGGCTTCATTTAACTCTACAGCCATTACGGTGATCTAGGTGGGGATGTGGGGGTTATGCACCCTGGGGGTATTTATACTACTTAACAGTATTATTATTGAGCTTAACGGAAAGGGTAATTGTGGATGATAGTGGCATAGGCAGAGGACGAATGCATATTAACTTATTAAGTACTTGGGAAGTAGGAAGAAAATACCATTACAACTTACAGTGGGTTCAGCCAAGAAACAGGGTTGTCAGACAAGGGTGTTAAGCTGCCTTGAGGGGTGGTTAGCAAGAGGGCGGTGTTTGTACAACGGATGCTGTGACTGTGCAGGAGATAATGCTAATTACATGGTTTTCATTAGAATTAGCTGCTACTATAGAGTAACTGACAGTTAGTGGAATCTGTCACCACATGGGGCACTGGGGGAAGGAGGGTACTGAAGATGGGAAAGGGATAGGACAGGGAAAAGGGCACCATACCTTTGTGAGTTTCACGTTTGGGCTGTTGACTTCAACCCTACAGAGGAAAAGGAAACAATAATTATTGATTAGTATCACTGTTTCAATGGTACAAAGTATCTTTGTTGTTAACATTTTTATTATAAAATCACATTACATAGTATAAATTCAAAATTTGATCGCACAAATGTTTTATTGAATTATTAAAACATACTAAAATTAATAGTATACCTCAATATATTTTTTGCATTAACATGTTTATTTGAATGTCAATTATCATATTTTTATTTAGTACTTTTTAATTGTTCATATTCTTCTAATTACTAAAATGTGATTAAATGTATAATTATATCAGGGATACGTTAAATAACAAAATTTTTTTGAAATCAAATTAAATAATTTATTCAAACAAATAAAAAATGTACAAATTAAATATACAAAGTATACAGGATTCCCTTGGACAGCGGAAACGCGTCAAGGATGCGTTGTACACAGGGATGCCGCATACGTTTTTGCCACATGTCCAAAAGATGCAAAAAAAACTGAGAAATCTGAGAAAGTTGGGGGCACTTGTGTACAATCCGGGCCCACCCCGATTTTTCCGTTATTAACTAGTGTTGCCTAAATTTGACACGTCGATGCGATAATTAAATCATTCCACAGCAGTTGTATATTTACGCTACAAAAAATATTGTCTTAGCGCATTTTGAGGCCCAAATAGTGCCCTGGTTTGCTCCAGCCTGCGCCTGAACACAAACAACGGCCGTGCGGACAACAAACTGAACAATGGCCTAAATGAAGTTATTTAAATCACATCTTATGAACACTGAGAACAGTCTAATCAGTACCCTTGTGCCTTGCCTGTTGCTGACATTGTTTATAAGCTTTAGACGAGCACGGTGAACAGCGATTGTTGCTGCCGACACCGTGTTATTGGCCATCGTCAACTTTCCGAACAAAGTGCAATCTGTTCATATTTATACAAATAATATCCATCCATACATCTACACTATATACATTTTTTTTTAATTCACGTATATTTGCTAAATATTGCAATTGGAGTACATTATAAGTACATTACAGTGTATAAACAAAAAATAAACACTTTTAAAAGCAGTTTTATAAATCATGTCTCCGTCACCAGGGCTCATAAATAGTACATCCCGTCACCCAGGGTCATAAACTTTAAAAAAAGACAATGCTATGTTCTAATCTTACATGTAATAGTCTTACTGTATAGTATAATTTAATTGGGTGATTTTGCTATTACTATGAATATTGATTGTCTGAATAAATGTCTTGAACTGAAATAAAAAAGGGATTACAAGTTATAGAGCAACATAAGAAAGACAGAGAACACATGTCCAGCCCCTAATTAGCAGCAACGTTGTGTAGCCGACTCAGACCGGAACTAGACAGAGTCGAACCGTGTCAAGTGTGACGGCGACAACGGCAGGACTCGGGGCACACTCAAACACCCCTTCAAGGGGCCTAACACCCCTCCAGGGCGGGCACACAGAAGTCAACGACTCGAGCGAAAACATCTCGAGCCTGGCAAACAATCCATGCCACTCTCGCATCTTTGTGTCCTGTCGCCGGCAGATGCAGCGTCGGACGGCGAGTGGTGATTTCGACACCTCCGTCCACGCTGCTACATCTGCCCAACCCGTGCCTGTGTCGCTGGGGGATCCGTTGGTTATTCAACAGCTTTATCAGCAGGAGCCTTCCCTGGGGCCCACCAATCCTCCATCTAATCATTGTACACAGCAATTTGTTAAATATAATGAAGATCTGACTGAATGCTACAGAGAAAAATTGCCGCTGCTCATTGGTCACCCTTCAATCATTCATTCCCTGGAGTGACAAAACCGGAGATTAATTGGGGGTATCAGAAGACAGGCATATGGTACAGGGCTGCGGATAAACCCTATTGAACACCGACAGGGTAACAGATGCATACCGACTTATGTTGATTTATTTCAAACCCAACAACATCGTCGAAGTTAATGCAGCGGCAATTAATCACATTCCGTATGCCAAATGAACAGTGTGGTGTGCATGAAATTACCAACGGCTCCTATCAAAGACGCTGTTCGACAGGTAATTTATGAACTGCGGAACTATTCAAACAAAGAGCGGAGATCGGTAGTCTCGGGGAAAGGGAGCAATTTAAACGGTGATATATTGTAGCGTCCGTCTGCCCGACCCGACCGCGACCTACTGATGTATGTAGCGCCCCCTGTGATGAGCGCTGAATGCACTACAATAAAATGTTAGCAGTGGTGCTGATAGTAGATCGGTTATGTTAATGGTATTCCAATATACACAAACTGCTGCCCCTCCACACACGGCGACTTCATCGAGTGAAAAGATGCGTATGTCGCAACAAACGACATGCCGGCGGAACAAACAACTTGTCGCTGTCCACTGTCAGCGGATAAGCGATGCAAACACGCCAACTATCGACGCTGCCGACCAACCATTCATACAGCTGCAGACTTCTCGCTGTGAATCACACATACATCAGCACTGCCCTGCTGGTGGTGCAGCACTGCTTGTACGACGAGCACCGCTGGCGCATAATCGGGCTAGCAAGCGCAATCAGTATCTGCCAGGACACTCACCAGAGGGGGTCGCGCCAACTCCCATCAACTCGGGTTGAACGGCTGCGCAAAAATAATTCACCCACTTGTACACTAGTAGCGCTTGTCCCGACTTCGCATCCTTAAAGACGACAAATTTGTTGTACCGTTTCGCAACAAAGCCGCAGTCGTTCGTCACCGTCAATATGAGATTAGTTTTTGACAAAGTGCCATCGTTCATCATATGAAACACGTCTGGAGACCCCCGCCAGACTCCATGGGGGGTCCACCAATGTGGCGACGCAACTTCAAATTTGCAACCGTTTTTTCCACTTGCTTTGTCGTCTATAGTCAATATGTCAAACAGGGTTTTCCCCGAATGTCAAGGACAGACAACAAGCATTCACCCCAAATTTCCCCTTCCCCGTCCCTCTGCTCACTGCCCCTATGCCATCTTTAAAAGAGGCAAGTTTTTGCAGTCCTGTTGCTGACTGAACACATCGCCCACCCACATGTCAACACAAACGTGACAGAAATCAAGGGAGAAACATGTGGACACTTCTTTTGGTTGCCGTGTCTGTTGCAAGCATTGGCAACCATGGCCCTCCCTACCCCTTGGTTGTGTGCATGCAGGTTATCAAAGTATCAAGTTTGTTTATTCTCTAACGTCCTCGGCATCAAGTTACGTATAAAAAAATGTTGCCATAAATATCCGAGAATTCACATAACAAAACGATATTCTATTAAACCACTTTTGTATTTCTTATATTGGTAGATTGAAATTAAGACTGTTTTAATTGGATTCCAGAAAATTTTCCTCGAGTACCATGCCATGCAAATATGTGGATCCAGCAGTAACATCAGCTGTAAAAATGTTTTCCACTCAACGCTTTATTTCAAAATGAACACTAAAAGTTAAACCTGTTTCATATGGGAAGGCAGCAAGAAGATCTAATGTACTTCTTTCTTTCACCAATTGATATGTTTGAAATATTTCACTTCAGGCCAGAGAAATGTGATTCTATTAAGCGACTGATTCATTCAATGAAGCAGAGCTTTTTTAATACAAATATTTTAGATTCATTAAAATGGTTGACTGTTATATGTGATTCTGGGGATCCTATTGTACTGATAAACAATCCATACATATATTGAGTAAACTAACAACTTACTAAATTATTATCCTAGTTTCTGTATACTCAGGGTTTTATTTATTCAGTAGTGCATTCTAATTTCACTCAAGAAAATAGCTTATGTATTGGTTCTTTAAGGGCCTTACTAGTAACTGAACTTCAAACTTTAAAATATAGTCATCTATGGAATGACACAGCTTGATGTCAGACGCACCATAAGCATAAGATACCACATTACAGACAGATCTGAAGGGAGTTGACCAAATATTACGGAAAATGACCACTGATCAATGTAATTTGTCGAACACACACCCACCCTTTCAGCTGGCCGTAGTTATTACGCACACCAGGCGTCTCGATAAAGAGCATATCACATAAACAATGCCAGGCATCACGGCAAGATGAAACAACTACTTAACGAGCAGCGTGAACGGCAGTGAAAATTGACTACGGAATTAAAAGAAACATAATCCTAGCATCGGCGACTTGACGTTTGCAATTTAATAAAGACAAGTGACGGTCTAATAACTCTGACAGAGGGGTGGAATGATGCAGCAGGTTGAAGGGGCGGGCAGGGCAATAATGTGACACAAGTTTGCGTAACACTTTAACTAATCAGCCTCTAATGAAAATGCTGAGCCCTAGCCCACACCTTCCAGGTGATTAAGTCCAGCTCTCAGACCACTGGTCAACATTAGATGTCCTGTCCAGTCCAGTCCAGGAGACCAAGTCAGGAGTCAATGACCACCCGGGGGCCAAGAGGGGCAATTACCCCACACACTGGGTGTGGCTATGCAGTGGGGGGCACTGCTAACAGGATACAGGGCAAAAACACAAATAAATGCATAGAGGGGGCTCTTCAAAACGATATCTTTCTATCCAGTTTTCAAGTAGTGCAAAGAAACCTCTGCTATAGACGATGCAATACAAAATGCACATGGGCCGTCTTGGGCTTGCCTTCTACACCAGCTTACAACCAATCACAGGGCACCAATTCAAGTGCAACTCTTAAACTCGTTCTGCTGACCATGTCATTACTGCTGTAGCTAATGATAACATTTCCCAGTAAAGTGAATATGATGACAGTGGCACCCTCTGGAGAGTGGCCCAGCACTCACTTCATTCACTGTTTCCTGTGTGTGCAACAAACACGTAAGTACATAAAATAACTACATTTGTTTTTTAACAGATTGCCAATTGGTACATTTGGGGCCAATGATCCAAGGAAGTGAATGAAGACAGAAAGAGGCCAGTGATCCAAGGAAGTGAATGAAGACAGAAAGAGGCCAGTGATCCAAGGAAGTGAATGAAGACAGAAAGAGACCAGTGATCCAAGAAAGTGAATGAAGACAGAAAGAGGCCAGTGCTCCAAGGAAGTGATGAAGACAGAAAGAGGCCAGTGGTGCAAGGAAGTGATGAAGACAGAAAGAGGCCAGTGATCCAAGGAAGTGATGAAGACAGAAAGAGGCCAGTGGTCCAATGAAGTGAATGAAGACAGAAAGAGGCCAGTGATCCAATGAAGTGAATGAAGACAGAAAGAGGCTAATGATCCAAGGAAGTGAATGAAGACAGAAAGAGGCCAGTGATCCAAGGAAGTGAATGAAGACAGAAAGAGGCCAGTGATCCAAGGAAGTGGTGAAGACAGAAAGAGGCCAAGAAAGTGATGAAGACAGAAAGAGGCCAAGAAAGTGATGAAGACAGAAAGAGGCCAATGGTGAAAGGAAGTGATGAAGACAGAAAGAGGCCAGTGGTGAAAGGAAGTGATGAAGACAGAAAGAGGCCAGTGGTGCAATGGAGGGATGAAGACAGAAAGAGGCCAGTGGTGCAAGGAAGTGAATGAAGACAGAAAGAGGCCAGTTGTGCAATGAAGTGATGAAGACAGAAAGAGGCCAGTGATCCAAGGAAGTGAATGAAGACAGAAAGAGGCCAGTGATGCAAGGAAGTGAATGAAGACAGAAAGAGGCCAGTGGTGCAAGGAAGTGATGAAGACAGAAAGAGGCCAGTGATCCAAGGAAGTGAATGAAGACAAAAAGAGGCCAGTGATCAAAGGAAGTGAATGAAGACAGAAAGAGGCCAATGGTACAATGAAGGGATGAAGACAGAAAGAGGCAAGTGAACCAAGGAAGTGATGAAGGCAGAAAGAGGCCACTGAACCAAGGAAGTGATGAAGGCAGAAAGAGGCCACTGAACCAAGGAAGTGATGAAGGCAGAAAGAGGCCAGTGAACCAAGAAATTGATGAAGGCAGAAAAAGGCAAGTGAACCAAGGAAGTGATGAAGGCAGAAAGAGGCCAGTGAACCAAGGAAGTGATGAAGACAGAAAGAGGCCAGTGAACCAAGGAAGTGATGAAGACAGAAAGAGGCCAGTGATGCAAGGAAGTGATGAAGGCAGAAAGAGGCCAGTGATCCAAGGAAGTGAATGAAGACAGAAAGAGGCCAGTGATCCAAGGAAATGACGAAGACAGAAAGAGGCCAGTGGTACAAGGAAGTGAATGAAGACAGAAAGAGGCCAGTGGTGCAAGGGAGTGATGAAGACAGAATGAGGCCAGTGATCCAAGGAAGTGATGGAAGACAGAAAGAGGCCAGTGGTGCAAGGAAGTGAATGAAGACAGAAAGAGGCCAGTGGTGAAAGGGAGTGATGAAGACAGAAAGAGGCCAGTGATCCAAGGAAGTGATGAAGACAGCAAGAGGCCAGTGGTGCAATGAAGGGATGAAGACAGAAAGAGGCCAGTGATCCAAGGAAGTGAATGAAGACAGAAAGAGGCCAAGGGTGCAAGGAAGTGATGAAGACAGAATGAGGCCAGTGGTGCAAGGAAGTGAATGAAGACAGAAAGAGGCCAGTGATCCAAGAAAGTGATGAAGACAGAAAGAGGCCAAGAAAGTGATGAAGACAGAAAGAGGACAATGGTGAAAGGAAGTGATGAAGACAGAAAGAGGCCAGTGGTGAAAGGGAGTGATGAAGACAGAAAGAGGCCAGTGGTGCAATGAAGGGATGAAGACAGAAAGAGGTCAGCGGTGCAAGGAAGTGAATGAAGACAGAAAGAGGCCAGTTGTGCAATGAAGTGATGAAGACAGAAAGAGGCCAGTGATCCAAGGAAGTGAATGAAGACAGAAAGAGGCCAGTGGTGCAAGGAAGTGAATGAAGACAGAAAGAGGCCAGTGGTGCAAGGAAGTGATGAAGACAGAAAGAGGCCAGTGATCCAAGGAAGTGAATGAAGACAAAAAGAGGCCAGTGATCCAAGGAAGTGATGAAGACAGAAAGAGGCTAATGATCCAAGGAAGTGAATGAAGACAGAAAGAGGCCAATGGTGCAATGAAGGGATGAAGACAGAAAGAGGCCAGTGATCCAAGGAAGTGAATGAAGACAGAAAGAGGCCAGTGATCCAAGGAAGTGAATGAAGACAGAAAGAGGCCAATGGTGCAATGAAGGGATGAAGACAGAAAGAGGCAAGTGAACCAAGGAAGTGATGAAGGCAGAAAGAGGCCACTGAACCAAGGAAGTGAATGAAGACAGAAAGAGGCCAGTGATCCAAGGAAGTGGATGAAGACAGAAAGAGGCCAGTGATCCAAGGAAGTGAATGAAGACAGAAAGAGGCCAGTGATCTAAGGAAGTGAATGAAGACAGAAAGAGGCCAGTGATCCAAGGAAGTGAATGAAGACAGAAAGAGGCCAGTGGTCCAATGAAGTGAATGAAGACAGAAAGAGGCCAGTGATCCAAGGAAGTGAATGAAGACAGAAAGAGGCCAGTGATCCAAGGAAGTGAATGAAGACAGAAAGAGGCCAGTGGTGCAAGGAAGTGAATGAAGACAGAAAGAGGCCAGTGATCCAAGGAAGTGAAGTGATGAAGACAGAAAGAGGCCAGTGGTGCAAGGAAATGATGAAGACAGAATGAGGCCAGTGATCCAAGGAAGTGATGAAGACAGAAAGAGGCCAGTAGTGCAAGGAAGTGAATGAAGACAGAAAGAGGCCAGTGATCCAAGGAAGTGAATGAAGACAGAAAGAGGCCAGTGGTCCAATGAAGTGAATGAAGACAGAAAGAGGCCAGTGATCCAAGGAAGTGAAGTGATGAAGACAGAAAGAGGCCAGTGGTGCAAGGAAGTGATGAAGACAGAACGAAGCCAGTGATCCAAGGAAGTGATGAAGACAGAAAGAGGCCAGTGGTGCAAGGAAGTGAATGAAGACAGAAAGAGGCCAGTGATCCAAGGAAGTGAATGAAGACAGAAAGAGGCCAGTGGTCCAAGGAAGTGAATGAAAACAGAAAGAGGCCAGTGATCCAAGGAAGTGAATGAAGACAGAAAGAGGCCAGTGGTCCAAGGAAGTGATGAAGACAGAAAGAGGCCAGTGGTGCAAGGAAGTGATGAAGACAGAAAGAGGCCAGTGATCCAAGGAAGTGAATGAATAACATATTACTAATACCTGGCATTCGTTTAACCTTTGTACACATTTGAAAAATGCACACATCTGCTAAACACATTTTAGATGATAAAAGTAACAATAGGCAATGCTCGACATTAACGCTTGTCCACTTGTCTGGGACAAGTAATCACCAATGGCGGGCAAGTACACTGTCCAGGACACTTGTCTGGGACAAGTAATCACCAATGGCGGGCAAGTACACTGTCCAGGACACTTGTCTGGGACAAGTAATCACCAATGGCGGGCAAGTACACTGTCCAGGACACTTGTCTGGGACAAGTAATCACCAATGGCGGGCAAGTACACTGTCCAGGACACTTGTCAGATGGGGCAAGTTGATTGAGTAAACAAAATTAACACGGCTTGAAGCTGCTACTACCTCGGTGCAATTGCAAGTATAATCTTACATCTGCAACTAGATAAATTGCTTTAGTTGCAGTGTGCAATTCATAAATTTTTCCATTAATTATTGGGTCCTTATGACATTTGGGTCCTTATGTTGATATATTAATGGGCATTAGCTATCAAACAAATTGTGCATGATGCCACTTTAACCCCCTGCTCTGCCCCTGCTTACGGGCTACTGCAGCAAAATATTGATACATTGTAGCAAGTGAATGATGAATTTGCCTAAAGCTATAGGTATGAAGTCCTATGCAGGCACCCCTGTACTGTCCACCCTTATATCACTTGGTGACAAGGGCAACCAGTTACAGAAAGGGGCAAATCTTAAGTCACTAGCAAGTTTATGTATTTGTTTAAACTTTAAAATCTGAAATAATGTGTACCTATGTAAAATTAAACATAAAGCCTGTCAGAATATATCAAGATGAAAGTGTTCCCTTGTGAATACTGTATGGAAATATGTATACAGGTGTACAAATAAATGTGTATAATTTCATAAAAGCATTCAATTGCTTAAATAATTGTTATGGTTGTAAATATAAAAACAATTACCAGGGAGCATTCATGGCTAGGTCCAATTCATAACTGTATCTAGAATTTATTATTCAGAAACTTGTACATACTGTTGATATAAAATTGTGTTCAGTAAAATGCCACGACACGTTTAGCTTTTTGTATTTTAATTAGTTACAAGGAGGCAATATGTTCCTAGTTTTTTATTTATTAATTAATATAAAGTTTTTAAGATGATACTAACTATGTTAAAGGTATACTGTCCGCCAAGTTGTGTTTACTAAGCCTGTAACAACGTTCGTAATTTTGAAGGTACGACCTCAGAGCCAGTTATGGTATTAACACTGGCGTTTTATGTTTAAAGCAATTTTGTCGTAGGACAAGTAAAATTGTGTTGGGACAAGTGAACATGAATTATTACTTGTCCTACTGGACAAGTGCTTTATGGGAGTTATATGTATATATATGGGAGTTATAGTATATATGTCAAGCCCTGATAGGGTCTCGAACATGCATGCACAAATACGTGTGTCTCATAAATATTAATACATCAAGTTATTTAATCATCTTTAGTGTGCAATTTAATATGAAACAGACGCTGCAATTATATTTCATAAAACCCAACCCACTATTGAGAATGAATAAGACCATAAATCTGAATTGGTACACCAGCAGAGAGGTTGTGACATTTACAAGGCCTGCCAGCCTCCCACTCCTCTCTCAGTGCTCAAAGTAGTAACAGATTATGTGTTACATTGTAACTGTTTTCATTAGCATCACTAAAACTAACTCTTTATCATGCTTGTCAAAATGCTTAGATGAAAGAATGGACCATGATTTTTAAGTCTGATTAAATTCCTATATGAATTAACTTGACAAGAAACTATAATTCCTGATTTTACAAGTAGCCTCAAAACAGTAATCATAGTCTTTGGTGGATAAAGTGTGGCTCTATTTTATTTGGAAGCTCAGAAAGGAAGACATTTCCCTAGTATCAAAATTGTTGCCAACATTGCAGGTAATTACTGTAGAAAAAACACGCTTGATGCTACAAGAAAGGTTGTCCTTAAAACACGGCCAGCACAGCAGGAATGACGATGACAAAGTGGTACACCACTGTTGACGCAATGACAACGTTATCAGTTGCTGCAGATTCTCTAGTGAATTCATCAGAGCGAATGAAAACGTGGGCCATGGCAGCATTTAATAAAGTGCCACCTCATCATGGCTGCCACGGCTGGCCGACGCAGTGCCCCAATTTGCCACATGCTGACACGGGAATAAAGAGCGACAACAAATTGTAAGTTCGACAAAGACAACCTCGACATACCACCGACGCAGCCGTGGCCGACGTCGGAAACGACTTCCAAAAACCATTCATAAATGTCATCGCGTTCTGTTTGAAGTGCGCCACACACCTTAGATGAACTGGCGCTGATAATGTAACAACCCGCCACATCGAGATCCACCCATGAATTAACCTCTCTCCCCTTTCCGAAGTCACCCACATGACCTCCGACCCCTCTATCCCGGCTCAGCAATGAGGAGATACATTGCGTGCCGTTTTTTACCCGTCCCCCGATTCAGACGCCAGACAGTTTTGTGACTCCATCAAGTGGCTTTATCCTACATTTTAGAAATGCTTCAAAACAACTTAAACGGTTACACCTTGCCTCAAAGAGAACATTGGGTGACCCTGGTCCAATCTAGGTGTCTGACAAGATGGTCTTAAGTAAAAGCCATCAATTCATCCCCAGATGTCTTTCAAGCATCAACTCCTTGTGGTATTCCCGAGTGAATCAAAGAATGCTACAAAATATGCCATCACCACCACTTTGTCAATATCAATTCCACAGATATCCAGCTGGTTGTCTACTCTGTTATTTCTGTAAATCTGTTCTGTGTTATCCAAGTACTCTCTACTGTGAAGCCATCTACAAAACACTCTTCTACAGGTTGTTGGCTATAATAAACAAAACACCTCTACAGATTAACTTCCACTCAAGATACAACAGGCCAAATTTGAACAGACAACCAAATGGTATTTCCCAAACTTCCAGTGAACTATCACTGCACTATCCAAATTACATTACTTCAAAACAATCTCTGCCTGTTGCCAAGTAAGCAAAATGCACAGGGCGCAAGTGACCAGTCTTGGCAAGTCGCTACTTTTTCCTCATGCCAACAGCATGAAAAGCTTCTCGTTTTTATAGCTATCAATCTCCAGAACGCGACAGCACCCCCCAACAGATCTGCCCATGCAACAGATTGTTACGCGTCAGCGAAGATCAGCTCTTTTGACCGTCACTGAATGAACGAGAGCAATTAGACCCGTGCCCCTGTGGCTTTGCGCTGGAGGAGCGCACCAATTCGTACAAATTACCAAACAAAGAGGCAGCCACAGCAAAATTATTAACTATCGGCCGCTGCGCACTTGTTGTTGCGTCGCCTTGCCGCCGCGGCATTCAGCACTGCCCTATGGCTGCCGTCCGATCAATTATGAAACGTAATCCCTGACAGCGGCGAAGATGGATGCACGGGGAGAAAGATCAAACGGGCGGCGGTTGCGCTGCGTTATTTTGCGGGTGCGACGTTTGGAGGGCCAACACCGTCCCATGGGTCAGAGTGTGCATTGTGCGCGACCACCGTGATGTCTTTGCTCACATCCGCCGGCCGGCCAACGCATGGCAAACAGAGCCGCTGATGAGACACAATAGCACTTGTTCCCATGCACGGAGGTGTCAGCGGGCGGCTCTCATGTGGTAACCCGATCCAACCTGAAATGTCGTTGCTTTGGTGGCTCCGACGTTCCATGCAAACGACCTGTCTTTGCCCGGCAAATAAATCTCTTGTCAAGGGGCCGCGTTCGACGCACTGAAACAATAGCGGCCCGCTCGGAAACCCTCCGAAATGGGCGAATAAAGTCTTAAGGGGCCTGAGAACTTTTTTCGCAGCCTCTCAATTCACAATTGGTTATTCAAATGAGATTTGTCAGTGTACAACTGTCCACATGTAGGGTAGGTAACAGGCAGTGGAGTAAAACGACTGCTTCATTCATATTATGTAACCACCTGATGACAACAAACTGACTACTAGTAATTCATTAGTTTGGCTTTTAACCTCAAACTTACATAATGATAATTTTAACAATACCATAAAACATGAAATATATTTTGTGAATTTGTTTCGTATTTATTTTATAATTTAATTCTATGTAAAAGAAAAAAGTAAAAAAATGGGTGTAACAAAAGGAAAAAGGGATGGTAAAATTATTTTAAAACATAAATTAGAAATTTTATTCTACAATTTGCTTTCATGTTATTTATTGCACAAGTATAATCAAACAACAGACTGACACGTATACCGATTATAATTTTGTTTAATTCTTTTTTTTAGGTTAACTAACATTTTGCCATTATATAAAAACACTGACAATGTAATTAAACTTCCTACTCATCATCCTCTGCAATGACGAGACTTGTTTTTCAGTAAATTTTTGTGCTTAGGCAATTAGGTAAATCATTATTTAGTTGTTTAATATCTCATTTGAACATAGTACCAAAATAAAATATGTACAGAATTCTCATAAACATAAATTATAAAGTTTCTTTTGCAGATATAATTTTCAAACAGTAGTGTGTCTTAGAGACCCACAACTGTTAAATTTGTTCATCACTTCAAAAATAACATGATAGCTAAGAAAACGATTGACAAAAATAGTATTTTGTCTTTCTCACAAACATTCTAGGGATTTATCAAATCAACAACACTTGTAACATTAGTAACATACATGTATAATATATTTAACATTTTTATTTATTCTATTCTCATCAACACTAACTACCAAGAGAAAAAGAAAACTTTTATATTTTAATTTAAGTTTTGATTTGACTTCATGTTGATATTATAATATATCCTACGTATTCAAATTTGCTTAAATAAAATAGCCACACGTTCTTAGTTAATCGAGTCATTCAATTCTTGATTCACATCTGTCTCGGTGTTAGACTTCAACAACAGTTGGGGGGTCGCTATTTTCAGTAGTTCACTGGAAAACCAACTTCCACCACAAGGCACAGATAAAGTG
The DNA here is from genome assembly GCA_963995525.1 of Escarpia spicata. Taxonomy (NCBI): domain Eukaryota; kingdom Metazoa; phylum Annelida; class Polychaeta; order Sabellida; family Siboglinidae; genus Escarpia; species Escarpia spicata. The sequence continues at coordinate 39,900,659 of OZ023213.1, forward strand.
GCGACTCATTCAACAGAGCAGTTCATTAGGCGATAAACTGGTGGTAATTTGCGCGACACAAAACGGTTCCGGTAGCGCCGACCGACCAGTCACTTTGAGCACCTCTGTAAAACATGACTGTGCCACAATGCGACATCGCAGCCGAGTGTAAAATGAACATCCTCTGTGGCTGAATGTGGTTTTAATTAACCGAGAATTCTGTAGACTTGAGGTGTGGGCCTAAGCACACACGGCTCAATGGGCGTGAGTGCGCGTGCAGGCGCTCGTATATCTCCAAGACAGGACGCAGGTACTTCACTCTGGCTTAGTACATCACCAGGCCCTTGTCTCGCCGTCAATGTCATACGTCGTACGTCTTGTGGCTGTACACATGTCTGAATAAAGCCTCAACTGCCCGGTCAATGGCAAGGCCTCTGGACAATGGTGAGGATTCTTGACGATCAAATCAACAGATGTTAGAAAACGATGGAAAATGCAAAAAGAATGGACGTTATTTGTTTATATGGTTTAAACAGTAAAGGAGGAACGTGTGCATATTATTCAAAATTTTCAGTTGATTTTGAAAGATTTTCCAGTATATTTTTTAATGTAATTGAGTGGTTATACAGTGCTGCACTGTATGTGCATCGGATCTGATATGTGGCAAATTAAGTAGATGTGTGTGCGTGTGTGATTGTACGTGTGGCTGGAGGGTTATTATTAACACCGTGAATAAATGCATTTATCACTCCTCTGCAACTGTACGTAATTACTTCTATTTTAGAATATTGAATATTCTTCATGATATTTTATTTTCAGAATAATTCAGTTCTTTTTTTAGCCTCTACAAGTATTAAAACACATTTAATTATGTTAATACAAAAATAATTATTACACTAACACTTTACCATCCACCATAACTTGACCACTGTCAATATCCCTGTGACCTTCACCTCATGTTACAACCCTTTTGGCGCCAGTGCCTGATCATCTCACACCTCTGCTATTATCTCCGTACCCTACCACACTATATAGATGGCACCACTAGACACACCTTCAGCGGTCACAATGTGCTGGCTAATTTGCCCCAATTAAGTACAATTCTACCCCCAATCTACACCTCTTAGCACAGGGTTGAGAAGCCGACTACCTGCAGGGGTGGACAATTGACTCGGTGGCCAACTCACAGACGAGATCATTTTATTATCTGCACTAAGTGGTAAGACACGCCGGAACAACCAAGACCCTACTTTTGTCAGGTCAGACATGCTAGCAAAACATTTTTTTTCTTCTTCACATTTGGACTGGCTTGCTAAACTATTACTAAAAGTAAAATCAATTCTATTTGAGTACAAACGAAGAAGCATTAGTTGCATGGTTTGAACACATAAATTTGACTTGAGTGAGGGGAATGTCGTAATTAGACAACGGTCTACAAGAGACACATGTTGATGTGCGACTACATCCAAGGAGCGTATTCACTCAGGACACAACATTTACTGAAGGAATGCCGTCTGATAATAAGAGTCCAAAGACAAAATAACCAATAAACCACCATTTCAACTGTGTAAATTATGGTAAAAAAGTATATATATATATATCTAAAATTATAAAAATATAGAAATTCCCAAATAAATACTTGTAAGTTTTGGATTTATGTCTGTGCTGGGACATCACAACTGTGGGCAGTCACACTGCAGGCAAAAACCCTCAACCTTCCAATACTACGACTATGAAATGGCATGACAAAATTGTGCCTGGTTCAGTATAAATGTACCCAGGCAGAAATGAGTTAGCACTCAGTGCTGCCACCTAGTGCCTGTTAACACTACAATCCAAGTGAGATGTGTGAGTGATCCCAGGCACCTTACTCTCAAGAATTCATTATAATATTAACAGTATGTTTGTGTTACTACTATGATGTACATGTGCTTCGCTTTACATCAACTAATGATTAAATTAGACATGTCAATGTAACAAAAATGGTACAATAAGACTGGTGAAAGTTAAAAATGTTAAGAAATAGTCCATCCATACTCAATATCAGCCCCCATTCTACTCAAGTCCCCACCCCCTACCCACTCCTATTCCTAGCACCCTAGTGAGCCTCATCCACATTTATTGACTGGTCTTAATTACTCTACGTAATCTAAACCTGCACTTTTGTTCTAGTAATTGTCTTAGGCATTGTAAAGTTCAAGGGTGTCAAATAAATGTCACCAAAATTTAGTCAACCACAATGACCTCTAACAGTGACCTTGACTGCAACCGTGGTGACCTCTGACATTGACCAAACTACTAAGATGACATCTAGAAAAGCCACTCACACAATCAACATCAATTTGTTTGGGTTGCATGAATTTGCAAAATCCCCAAAAATGTTTGGGTGGGTGGTTGAGTGGAACATATATCACACGTTGAGACCATTGTGGATGTGAGAACCGGGCAGCGTGGCGGGTGATGTACTGGTAGCTATGTCATTGTGGATGTGAGAACCGGGCAGCGTGGCGGGTGATGTACTGGTAGCTATGTCATTGTGGATGTGAGAACCGGGCAGCGTGGCGGGTGATGTACTGGTAGCTATGTCATTGTGGATGTGAGAACCGGGCAGCGTGGCGGGTGATGTACTGGTAGCTATGTCATTGTGGATGTGAGAACCGGGCAGCGTGGCGGGTGATGTACTGGTAGCTATGTCATTGTGGATGTGAGAACCGGGCAGCGTGGCGGGTGATGTACTGGTAGCTATGTCATTGTGGATGTGAGAACCGGGCAGCGTGGCGGGTGATGTACTGGTAGCTATGTCATTGTGGATGTGAGAACCGGGCAGCGTGGCGGGTGATGTACTGGTAGCTATGTCATTGTGGATGTGAAAACCGGGCAGCGTGGCGGGTGATGTACTGGTAGCTATGTGATGCCATTTGGATCTGGCTCTGGTTTGGGAAGTTACCACCAATACAAGTGTCACACCATATAATGGAGGGTGTGTCAGGTGATTTGAAACAATACAAAATTACATTTGTCTGGACTTATGAGCAAAGGAACCAGTAGTAAGCCTCAAGAGGCAGCACAATATCTGACATGAATGCTTAGATTCAACACAAAGCTAACTGCCACTGCAACACGTAAAACAAGAACCAGGATATGTCTTTGCTGAACGCGGCATTCTTCCGCGGCGTTGCCAACATCCTGATCGCTTACTGGTTTCCTACAGCCGTGCGGTGCTAATGTTACATTTTATTATTCCTGTGCCTCTTTAAATCATGCGGGTCTATTGACCACCATTTAGTGCGATCGTCCGATTTAACGCGTCTTTGATTGTGATATCGGATAACAACACTATACCAAGTAACCTTTGCGCGGGAATGCTACAGAGGCAGAGAAAGCTCATCAAAACCTCATTCGGCAGTCTGTAAAGCCATTTCCGCTCTGTTTGACGGGCGGTTTTCGACAAAATAAAACAATGTTTCTATGCTGCGTTCTCACGGTGGGTGAAGTTAATGAATAGTTTGGAGAAATTGTCACAACTAACACGTGATTGGCTACCAAAAGGAAACAATCGTACGTAAATTCCTCCTTCTCCATTCATACAAATCATTTGCTATTTTTGCAACTTTATTGTTACTTAACATGAAACAATGTCTTGATAGAGCAGGCAAGAGAATGTCAGATGTTTAGACATCCTTTCAGTTGATGAAGACGGGAATATTTTTAAATGATTATATCGGCAAACTTTTTGATAAGTGTCTGTTTCACTTACCATTTATCATGTTTGTCTTGTGGATGTTTGTCGAACTTGACCCGCCATTTCAGCTGCTTCTTATTCACTTCTACGATGACTGCCGAGTGCCTGCAACAGTGGTTCCATCTCTTGTACATCACTCGCATTGACAGACTACAACTTTGAATAATTAAAATCTAGAATTAGTAATACTTCGAGTAACAATGTAATAACATAATACAGTTTTTATACTATAAAACAAATAGCACTATTATAGCAGCCTGGAGTTACAATTTGTTTCCACCTTAAGGAAAATAATTGCCTCAGAAAAAGTTTATGCTGAACTTATAACATTTGGTGATGCAGAATTTATAGATATTATTTCTAGAATTGGAGTACAGCTTTCAAAAATGTTCTTTTCCTGGCTAATATTTTCCTGAATTTGTCTTAGACTATTTAGAACAGAAGCCTTCTTGTGAGTTTAGACTAAGCCTTCTGATAAGTTTGTCTTAGACTCTCTGGAACGTAGTATTCTTGTGCCTTGGGCTATGGGCAGACTATTGCCAGCATCCTTACAGTATCAGTGAATCAGCGGATTAGAATGAGAACAAACAGCAGCAGTGATACGTATCACGCAGCCCCTGAGCACCGTAACACGTCGCACTCCTTCCAGCGCGACTGATAACGCGATCAGCCAAACCGCTTCAAGCTGCGCCTCCATCAAGATTACGTGCATGTGTGTCTACACTGATCGTGCAAAAAAGCATTCAGGGAGATCCACGCAACACAAACGGCATCTGCGAAAACCTCCACCAGGGCTGACGGTATCATGGAACGTGTCGCTGCCGCCTGTCGAGTGTGCCAAATTGGTGAAACATCAGACATTGACGGTGTCCAACTGACACGTGTGACATCTCACTGGATTCCCCCGTCAGTCGGCGGTGACGTTGTGACTGATCAATCGCATAGATAATGTGTCGGTTTCCGCAAAGTTGCCACTTTTCTCGCATAATTTAATTGTTATTCCACATGCAACATCAACGACAAGTTGAAATTAGATTAAATGTTATATCAGTATGCCACATATCGGTGCGGTACTGCTTGCCTATCTATCGACAACAATCTGAAACATTGGCAGGCCACCTGTAGTTTCCATCATCCTTCAAGAACACACTTTATCTTTTACTTTGAAACGTTATTCACACTAAAAAAATCCATCTCACAAGAAAATTGAAAACCTACTGCCAAACTAAATTATAAGATATTAATGAACAGTGTTTTACCAAAAAATACGTTGCCTCATTTAATTTTTGAAGGAGAATCGGACTATTTTTTTGTGTAAACTGTAAATGCTCTGTAGCTGTGAACAACACCTGGAACAAACTTATCAACTGAACTCTAACTACCTTTCATAATGAATGTAAAGAAGTGCCTTTAACCTGAGTGTTGGCGTTCATAATGAATGTAAGGAAGTGTCTTTAACCTGAGTGTAAGCGCTACCTTCCATAATGAATGTAAAGATGTGTCTTTAACTTGAGTGTAGGCGCTACCTTCCATAATGAATGTAAAGAAGTGTCTTTAACCTGAGGGTAGGCGCTACCTTCCATAATGAATGTAAAGAAGTGTCTTTAACCTGAGTGTAAGCGCTACCTTCCATAATGAATGTAAAGATGTGTCTTTAACTTGAGTGTAGGCGCTACCTTCCATAATGAATGTAAAGACGTGTCTTTAACCTGAGTGTAGGCGCTACCTGCCATAATGAATGTAAAGAAGTGTCTTTAACCTGAGTGTAGGCGCTACCTTCCATAATGAATGTAAAGACGTGTCTTTAACCTGAGTGTAGGTGCTACCTTCCATAATGAATGTAAAGACGTGTCTTTAACCTGAGTGTAGGCGCTACCTTCCATAATGAATGTAAAGAAGTGTCTTTAACCTGAGGGTAGGCGCTACCTTCCATAATGAATGTAAAGAAGTGTTTTTAACCCGAATGTAGGCGCTACCTTCCATATTGAATGTAAAGAAGTGTCTTTAATGTAAGTGTAGGCGCTACCTTCCATAATGAATGTAAAGAAGTGTCTTTAACCTGAGTCTAGGCGCTACCTTCCAAAATGAATGTAAAGAAATGTCTTTAACCTAAGTGTACCTTCCATAATTAATGTAAAGAAGTGTCTTTAACATAAGTGTAGGTGCTACATAAGTTCTACGACTATTTAGTATTATTATTTAAGTTAGCACATTTTGACTAACTGTAATTTTGTCAAGCCTAGGTTTTAGATGACATGGCATAAAGTTTGATTATGCCATGTTGAACTTTATCCCGTGCCAATTCTCCACATAGATCTTCAGTTGCACTGAACAAACAAGATGACAGTGAACCTAGATGACCCTAGGTATTGTGATTGGAGATGTTTTATGTGAAGCCCGTATGTGCCTCCCCACACTTTACACCGTATACCACGCACAAGTATAAAGCCATAAAGATACCATTCTCAAAACACCCACTCTCACACTGAGTGTAAACTTGTTCGCGACCCGCTAATTATCCATTTACTCCCCAATCATTGGCGCCACTTCCCCATTGTTGCACGACAATATCCGCCAGTGAGTTCTCACCGTAGCCACCTAGTGGGGCTCTTCTTAGGGGCCCAGAAAGGAGGCGGTGGAAGTGTCGTAAAGACAGCATCGACGGATGTGTCTCACAGCATCGACGGATGTGTCTCACATCATCTGACAGCAGTCAATTTTAATACTCTGCATGTTTTTGATTGTGTGCAGATTACATGTACTAACAATGACCTGTGGTCTGCTGTGTTATTACCAGAAGAACACAAGGAATGCAAGAAGGAAGCAGCCATTTGGCAGAAACAATGTTTTCTTTGCATATTTGAAGAGTAATTTAGAAGTCCCTTCTCAATTCAATTGTATGTCACTTTCTTGCTTCGCCGTCATTAAGTGAGAATTCAGCCATTCTGTACCCAGTACAACTGCTATACTGTTACATTGTTATTTAGTTTGGGTGAAATAATCAGACAAACTATTTAATTATTTTTGATCTCTGGTCAAGATTCAGTGAAAAATGTGGTCCAGCTCTTTATAACACAAAAAGGCTATTCACTCTTGCCACACGTTTTCTGCCGCATGTTACCCGATCTAATAATGTTAACAAAGACAATTGATTAAAACGACTATGCACATTATTTAACCTATTCCTCCAGTACATAATCAAATATTATTACTAATGAACCTGATTTGCATCGAGCAAAAAATAATTAGTTTTAACATTGAACTAAGGTGTTATGTAATTCAGAGAAACTGCAGTTACGACGATATCTGTTTCACAAAACGCAGACGTTCTGGCAACTGGAGAAGTTAGAAATGTAGGAACTTATCGCCCCTCCACACATGCATTAAAACAATACAGAGAACACAATAGCACGATTTTTTTATCGCCTGACCATGCCACCTGGAAGATTCTGGCGAGGCCGACGTTTATTGTGCATTTATCTGTCGTTTATGTACACGAGCATCGCTAATGATAACCATTTGGCACAATGGCTCTTTTGTTGGGTAGTTAACGGTTAACAGGCAGCAGCAGACGTAAAGCACTCACCTATGTCTGCCCATGTGACTCAATGCCATGATTTTCTCTAACGTTATCGAGCACCGCGGTCAATAAACAACTGCTGGTGGACCACACAGATCGGATTTTACGCACGAAGGACAATGCGTCCTTTGTCTTTCTTAACAAGTGTCTTTTGTCACATTTCATACATCGCACTACGGACAGAAGGGGTGATTAAAAACTTGCAACAATGTTCTCATCGATCAAAAAAAGACACATTTTGCAATAGCCCAGTAAGAAGCAGCGTGACATCGGCAACGATGCAACTTGTCCGGTAAAGAAGCCTCATTAAAAATGCAAGTCAGATAATGATGCATCATTTAGTTCTAGAAACTTCCGTGCAAACAACGATTCGTGGCAATAACAATTCCTACTAAACGAGTCGGTGGACTTTAAATAACCTTTCATCTAAAAATGCGCGAACACTCGGCAACATAAAAACGCGGAATGATGTTAACAACAAAAGTGATTATTTTAAAATAACTCCCTAGTCATCAAGCATAACATTACCTAAAGAAACCGTTAATGTACTTATTTTGGCCCACCATGAAACTGAGATGACAACAAAGGTGTGTTGTATTGGGCACCGTACACGGTGTTTTTCCAGCCTGGATTAAATTGCACCAAGAGATATAGAAATAGGACTAGTTAAATTAAAAAAAGAGATTATGAAACTAAACATCTTTTCCTGTCTACTTTGATAAGCATTGAGCTTGATCCAGTCATCGGGTACATATTAATTACACTTCCCTCTGTCCATCATCTGGACAGAGCCATTACTTTTGTTCTACAGCCTGCTCAATGCTTAATGTTTCATTTCCAAAGTTTTAGCTCCTAAGTTAGAACACCCATGTTTCAGCTCTTAAGTTTCAACTCCTAATTTTCAGCAATCAACTTTCAGCTCCTAAGCTTCAACTCCCCAGTTTTAACTCCAAAGTTCCAACCATTAAGTTTCAATTCATAAGTTTCAACACCTATGTTTCAACCCATAAGCAGTACTGAATTCAATACAACATTTTTTTCAACAGAATGACAATAAATGTTTATAGCTTATGTATGTATATAAACATGTATAAAAAGCACATACACAAACATGTGTACATACATGCAAAATAACAACCATAAGTGTTAATTTTTAAGTCTTCATTTCAGACGCAGCATGGTGTAAACACGAGAACTGTGCTGCCAATGTCGACACAGCGGAGACTGCGGCGGCCCCGACAAAGACAGCAGGGCCACCACCTGTGGCCCCCTGTCTTCCCGCACAGTTGCAACCAAGTACACCGTTGTTGAGATTTCATCGACACCCTAGTCCATGGGGACATGTCCACACACGAACCCCTGATGTGCGCTGCGCCAATCCATTGCCACTAAGACAACGGCGTGATTGAGTGGCGACCAGCCCGGCATGAGATGACTTCCACATGCAGATTGCTCTCGCATAAATTCACACGTCGTGCATCGTCTTCGTGCAAGAAAAACGAGCTGCTGACAATGCAAATCAACTTATCTGTCTTTTCCACCGTCTCCAATAAATGGCTGCCCAGCAGTAATGAGAAAGTGCCAGTGCTACCGCTGTCGAGGTGTGACTCAAACGCGCTGAATTATTCCAAACGGAACATGATAAAATAATGAACCGGCAAACTAGTAACACTGCGGTGTGGAGGTCAGCCTAATTTGATGGTTCTCTAGTCATGAAACAAGTTCATTTTCTGCGACACATATATGCCTAGTTTGAGTGCCACGTTTGCGTCCTCAGAACCATTGAAGATGTCCTGTTTTGTCAACTATCAAATTCATGGACAAAGTGATGCTGTCATCCTTTTTGTTTGTTTGACCCAAAAAGACAATGTGGGGATTTCTATAATGTAAATTCTGTTCATGCATGACTTGAGAATGTTCAGACCATAATTTTTTCATACTAATGAGGAAATGGGGACGACTAGATACTCCCAAAAAAATAAATTTTTGACCATTTTGATTCACTGTGAAAATTTTGTTTACTTTCCATAAAAGTCACATTTAACTATACTGTTGAAATGTTATACAAATTGCAAACAAATAAAAGGCACTCTGCCCACTTTGTGACAACATTCATTAGTATAGAATGAGCATGATCTACAAAATATTATTAGTCTTCTTCACATTATTGGATAATTCAGTGGCTCTAGAAACACCTTCTAAAGGAACATCATCAATGTAAGTGGAGATAGATTAGATGAGAAATGGCACTGAAATTAGCTTGATACATTTGCCAAATCATTGGCGAATATTATCTACCAATTTCCATATTGTCTTACAACTCACCATTTTATTTTATGCTTTACAGAAGTTTTTATCTCCATCTTATTGACCTAAACACTTCTTTTTATGTTTTCCTCAGCATTCTTTAAATATGATACTGTTTTTACTGTTGTTCATACATGTATAGAATGTTACTGAATACACTCAATCTACCCTGTGATGTTGCTAGGACAGAGAGCTTAACAAACTGGGGTTGGATTGATTCTTCTCCTTTAAAACAAAGATCTTGTACACTGAAAACTCGACACCAGGATGCGGCAGAGGGAAGCTTTCGCGGGTGTGTCACGGAAATAGTGTCCTCTGTGATACAGCGGCGACTTTTGCATTTTTCAAAAGTTTCTTAAATTTAACAACAAATTCTGTTTAATGATGTGTTTTCTTATGATCTCAGTGAAACGGTTCCCTCGTTGTAAATGTTTGTTTCCGACCTTTCTTTCCACCTCACTGCTGCTGTGCTGTTGCCTTCACCTCCACTGCCCGATCTCTCGTGCTCGATCTCATTTTTCATTCCCTCCCATCCCACCTAGTCTCTATTGACAGTCCTATCTCTGTCAATAGAGCTTTTGCACAGGGACTAATACAGGATATTTTTACGCGTCCTGTCGCGACGACACAGGCACACATGACGACACCGGACACAACGACACGGGCAGAGGTATCACTGATGACATAGGCACAGCCACTGGCGCAGTCTCCACTCGGTCCACGCCATCGTCTTCCCGGTGAACGATGGCAGTCACCGTAATTTGTGTTGGTTTTATTTCAAAAACAATGCGTAATGTAATTTCAACATTTCTTCGACGATGGCGGCATGGCGAAAACAAAAATGCTATATTGCAGTTTCAATTGATAGTGTCACACGATTTCAATTAACCGGACCCCTCTACGGAAATAACAAAGCACGTGCGTTCAGTATATTGGGCGCCAAAACCCAGAAAGCTCCCGATTACTCGTATTTGTATATGGAGAATAACGGGCCAACACACAAATGCTAAATAATGAAATCGTCAGTAAACTTGGCTAAAATGATGCCATCGTAATTTTGGCCGAATCACATGTTACAAAACAGTTTAGCGGGCGAAGTTAACACCACGTTAACAAAGTATAAAATAAAATAATTTTCAAGTACTTTACATCCTGATCACAATTGGTTCGTGTCAGAGTCTTTGGAAGGCTTTTTAAAATTAATAAAATAACATATTTAAATTCATTTAATACAACATTAAACAAGTAATATGTGATTTATATGTCCCAAAAACGTGATGACTACCAAACAACCAGTACATAATAATGTACGTTTCGTTGAACGTTGAGAATGTATGCTACCAACCCTAGATGCTTGGCGATTTGTTTATTGGCAATTTAAATGCCGGAAACTTTCTCACAACAATGCCGATACAAGTCTGTAGAGCCTGTTTTTGACTGACAGCAGTAATTAACAATGTATCTACACTGTTGCATTAACCCTACAGGTGGCCACTGGGCCGAATTCGGCCCGCGTGATCAGTGCAAAACTGCTCCCGGCCGATTTTTGGCCAGATTCAGTATCACTCTTTTCAAAAATTTTCGTTTCCGTCAGTAGCAACTGACAGGGGAACGCAAGGTATCATTGGAAAGTTTAATTATTCTTCTTCCTGTGGCATTTTTATCAATGAATTGTATCACATCATGATTCAGTAATAGCAAATCACAACCAAGCTTTAAAATGTCGTAGTAGTAGATGCCCTAATATGGCCGATTTTACTACGCTCTGCGTCAGGATTTTATATTCCCATTCATATGGTCTAAACATGGAAATGGAGGTACCGATGGAAAGCCCAACGATTGGTCACCAATCAGCGCATGGCTCTAAAACGTCTTCTTGTTGACGCTGGTTTCATTCCATCACAACGAAAGTCCGCCATGTTTTTTGTCTCGCTTCGATTATATAAGTTGAACTATTTCAAATGTCCGCGGCAATATATCAGCAAAATACATGACAGTATTTGTGGATCAGGTTATTATACTAGTTCAGACAGTTACACAGACTTTGGGGGCTGTTTTGAAGTGGATATTATGCAAGTTGCTGGCGAGCCGGACATCGCTGTCTTGCACCCGGACATGGGCCGATTCGGCCGGCCTACTCGGTCCGCCAGCGAAGGATACGATGCATTCAGAATTCAAATACAACATGTCCTATAACCTGATGACATATATATATATATATATATATGTGTGTCATTAGGAACTGTAGGTATTATTTACTTTATTGATATGTAAGGAAATTGATAATAGATACGTCATGTTATCGGACAGCATAACAGTAGCTTAATAATTATATCTGCATAATAATAAAGGGTCTTTTTGCCAACAAAATGATAGCTCAATCATATTTTTGCAATACGTATTAGCAAAATTGTGATTTTTAAAAGCACCCCTACAAATAGCTCCAAATTGTGTACACCGTGGAAGTTTACTATTGGTCACCTGCAGGGTTAAAACAGTATCCATTTGAATATTGCAACAAAGTATACACATGCATAGTGTATTTCCAGGAACTGCCCTGTGACGGCTATGCCAACATAGGAGAAAGGCCTTAAAACCCATTAATTTATTACTTATCCAAATTATGGGTTGTCATAATTCTTACCCGCTCCCGGATGACTCAGACCTCACCTCCTCCATTCTTTCATTCAAATCTTCTCCCTCACCTCCTCCATTCTTTTACTCCAACCTCCTCCCTCACCTCCTCCATTCTTTCACTCCAACCTTCTCCCTCACTTTCTCCATTGTTTCACTCTAACCTTCTCCCTCACCTCCCCCATTCTTTCACTCCAACCTCCTCCCTCACCTCCTCCATTCTTTCACTCCAACCTTCTCCCTCACCTCCTCCATTGTTTCACTCTAACCTTCTCCCTCACCTCCTCAATTCTTTCACTCCAACCTCCTCCCTCACCTCCTCCATTCTTTCACTCCTCCCTCACCTCCTCCATTGTTTCACTCTAACCTTCTCCCTCACCTCCTCCATCCTTTCACTCCAACTTTCTCCCTCACCTCCTCCATTGTTTCACTCTAATCTTCTCCCTCACCTCCTCCATTGTTTCACTCCGACCTCTGACCTCACCTCCTCCATTCTTTCACTCTAATCTTCTCCCTCACCTCCTCCATTATTTCACTCCAACCTTCTCCCTCACCTCCTCCATTCTTTCACTCTAACCTTGCATGTATATAAAGCACCCGAGGGCAATTTTAATTTATTGGGCGTTATATAAGTACTTTTTATTTATTTAACCTTCTCCCTCACCTCCTCCATTGTTTCACTCCGACCTCTGACCTCACCTCCTCCATTCTTTCACTCTAATCTTCTCCCTCACCTCCTCCATTGTTTCACTCTAACCTTCTCACTCACCTCCTTTACTGTTTCACTCTAACTTCCTCCCTCACCTCCTCCATTCTTTCACTCCAATCTCCTCCCTCACCTCCTCCATTCTTTCACTCCAACTTTCTCCCTCACCTCCTCCATTGTTTCACTCCAACCTTCTCCCTCACCTCCTCCATTCTTTCACTCCAACCTCCTCCCTCACCTCCTCCATTCTTTCACTCCGACCTCCTCCCTCACCTCCTCCATTGTTTCACTCCAACCTCCTCGCTCACCTCCTCCATTCTTTCACTCTAACCTTCTCCCTCACCTCCTCCATTGTTACATTCTAACCTTCTCCCTCACCTCCTCCATTGTTTCACTCTAACCTTCTCCCTCACCTCCTCCATTGTTTCACTCTAACTTCCTCCCTCACCTCCTCCATTCTTTCACTCCGACCTCCTCCCTCACCTCCTCCACTGTTTCACTCCAACCTCCTCCCTCACCTTCTCCATTCTTTCACTATAACCTTCTCCCTCACCTCCTCCATTCTTTCACTCTAACCTTCTCCCTCACCTCCTCCATTTTTTCACTCTAACCTTCTCCCTCACCTCCTCCATTTTTTCACTCTAACCTTCTCCCTCATCTCCTCCATTCTTTCACTATAACCTTCTCCCTCACCTCCTCCATTCTTTCACTCTAACCTTCTCCCTCACCTCCTCCATTCTTTCACTCTAACCTTCTCCCTCACCTCCTCCATTTTTTCCTTGTCTATGGTTTTAACTCTTGCAAGTTTTCTTACCCGCCAATTTTTGTTGTTGCAAATTTTGACTTTCTCATGTTAGATGTTTCATCATCACCATGGCCTCTAGGCTACACATGTAGTCTCTTGTGTATGAACTATGTATTCATGAATTCTTGATAACTACTAACATATGCCAGTCTGGTTAGCTTCACAATATCATATTTTCATAACAGCCACATGTGCCATGAGGTGTTGAACTATACAGTCATAACGTGCATTAGTAAATCATTAGATTAATTACTAGCACTCTATACTTGCCAACTGTTTGAGTGTCAAAATTCAGGAGATCTTAGGCTCATCAAAAAAACCTCCAACAGCAACCCAGTGATGTTCACTAAAAAGTACAACTACACCTAAATGCCTACAATCCGGGAAATGTTGTCTTCTTTTTTGGGGAGGTAGGGAATTTAACACAAAATTCTGAAGACACCCAGAAAATCTGGGATGGTTGGCAGTTATAGGATTCCTGCTTTCTAACTGATCAAGACACTACACATAGTAGAACTGGAGAAAGCAACATATAGTGCTGCCACCTTCTGCCATAAAACATCGCTATTGCAGCAGCAGTGCTGCCACCTACTGTGTCAACCAATCACCATTAGAATATTGGTAATGTGGCAGTGCTGCCACGTAGTGTACCATCGGGTCACTAGTGCACACACCATCAATGAGAGAAATTGCCATGAGATTGAACAAATTTTGAAAGATGATATAATTTGCTGCATCATATAATATTAAATACAATTTTTATAAAGCAGCTACTTGAAGCCTCAATGTAGTTTACATAAAATGCAAGATTAATTATTTATTATATAACACGTAAGCAGAAGTGACTGATCTAGAGATGTCATATCGTTGTCGAGCTTACATTTATCAGGGCGTTAAATTTTATCTGGTTGATGTTTATGTGCATATGTAAGGCATAATATTTGGCACCAGTAGATCACGTGGTGATAAATAATATCCAGTAGTTAGATATGTTTCGTTTGTTGTCGTAATACGAGCGTTATAGTTAAAGTACATAATTATAATTTGCTGTTTCGATTTGTGACCAAGTATAAGAGTAAGTCACGTGACGTGTGCATGGAGAGGAAACTGTTACGACAGAAATTGTTTATGTCTGTGTGTGGGAAGCAAACATTTTATAATTTATGTATATATATATACATATAAACATACATAACACCTGGATAAATGAAAACGCGACAGTCGTAGCTGGTGTTAAATGCATTCCCCTAGATACGCGCACGCGCAGAAACGTCACCCGGATATTATTTAACGCCCGGATAAATGTAAGCGCGACACCGTCCCTGTAATGTCATGCACGTATGTTACTTACGTAAACATTGTTGGCATGGCAAAGCTTGACCGAGGTCACACGCATAATTCTGATTGTAAAGTAGACAAACTAAGACGGACTGGATCCATCAATTAACAGACAAAAGCCAGAAAATTCCTCTGCTTAGGGTTGCTCTCAAAACACTGATGTCACTACTGGCAACCAATCCCATTTAACCTGAGACCACTCCCTTTGCATGAAACTTAAACTACTGACCTGGGGAAGTTCTCGACTTCATGCAGTATCAAACGCAACACCATTCATATTGAGTTCTTATCATTCAGACTGCCTGCATGCACTTAATTCAGAATCTTACAAATTATGATCAGAAAATAAATAATGTCTCCGGGAAAAGACCCATTCTGCAACTAAACCATTTTCATGCAATGACACACATCTATGTTTTGAGAGCACTCCTTGTGCCGTTGTAGCACACTCACCATTTGTTTTCTGATTTCACTTCCACCTTGCTGCCTAAATCAGCTGCACAAAATAAAACAATGATATTCAATTAAAAAATACACCACTCTATTTATCATCTAACCATTTGTTACTAGCTAAGACCAGGTACAAGGCAACTATTTCTACAAAGATCATTATGTTTTGGTTTATAGTATTTTATTGTTTATACTTACTTATTCAATTATAAACATCTTCCCAGTTGGAATACATCTGATCGGACCAACAACATAATCACACAAATATATGGTACATAAATTTTTTTTTCATGAAGAAGCTGGTGAAGGCTTGATAGGAGTGGGCTGGTGGGGGCTTGATAGGAGTGGGCTGGTGGGGGCTTGATAGGAGTGGGGTGGTGAGGGCTTGATAGGAGTGGGCTGGTGGGGCTTGATAGGAATGGGCTGGTGAGGGCTTGATAGGAGTGGGCTGGAGAGGGCTTGATAGGAGTGGGCTGGTGGGGCTTGATAGGAATGGGCTGGTGAGGGCTGGAGAGGGCTTGATAGGAATGGGCTGATGGGGGCTTGATAGGAGTGGGCTGGTGGGAGCTTGATAGGAGTGGGCTGGTGGGGGCTTGATAGGAGTGGGGTGGTGAGGGCTTGATAGGAGTGGGCTGGAGAGGGCTTGATAGGAGTGGGCTGGAGAGGGCTTGATAGGAGTGGGCTGGTGGGGCTTGATAGGAGTGGGCTGGTGGGGCTTGATAGGAGTGGGCTGGTGAGGGCTTGATAGGAGTGGGCTGGAGAGGGCTTGATAGGAGTGGGCTGGTGGGGCTTGATAGGAATGGGCTGGTGAGGGCTTGATAGGAGTGGGGTGGTGAGGGCTTGATAGGAGTGGGCTGGTGAGGGCTTGATAGGAGTGGGGTGGTGAGGGCTTGATAGGAGTGGGGTCGTGAGGGCTTGATAGGAGTGGGCTGGTGAGGGCTTGATAGGAGTGGGCTGGTTAGGGCTTGATAGGAGTGGGCTGGTGGGGCTTGATAGGAATGGGCTGGTGAGGGCTTGATAGGAGTGGGCTGGAGAGGGCTTGATAGGAGTGGGCTGGTGGGGCTTGATAGGAATGGGATGGTGAGGGCTGGAGAGGGCTTGATAGGAATGGGCTGATGGGGGCTTGATAGGAGTGGGCTGGTGGGAGCTTGATAGGAGTGGGCTGGTGGGGGCTTGATAGGAGTGGGGTGGTGAGGGCTTGATAGGAGTGGGCTGGAGAGGGCTTGATAGGAGTGGGCTGGAGAGGGCTTGATAGGAGTGGGCTGGTGGGGCTTGATAGGAGTGGGCTGGTGGGGCTTGATAGGAGTGGGCTGGTGAGGGCTTGATAGGAGTGGGCTGGAGAGGGCTTGATAGGAGTGGGCTGGTGGGGCTTGATAGGAATGGGCTGGTGAGGGCTTGATAGGAGTGGGGTGGTGAGGGCTTGATAGGAGTGGGCTGGTGAGGGCTTGATAGGAGTGGGGTGGTGAGGGCTTGATAGGAGTGGGGTCGTGAGGGCTTGATAGGAGTGGGCTGGTGAGGGCTTGATAGGAGTGGGCTGGTTAGGGCTTGATAGGAATGGGCTGGTGAGGGCTTGATAGGAGTGGGCTGGTGAGTGCTTGATAGGAATGGGCTGGTGAGGGCTTGATAGGAGTGGGCTGGTGAGGGCTTGATAGGAGTGGGCTGGTGGGGGCTTGATAGGAGTGGGCTGGTGGGGGCTTGATAGGAGTGAGGTGGTGAGGGCTTGATAGGAGTGGGGTGGTGAGGGCTTCATAGGAGTGGGTTGGTTAGGGCTTGATAGGAATGGGCTGGGAGGGCTTGATAGGAGTGGGGTGGTGAGGGCTTGATAGGAGTGGGCTGGTTAGGGCTTGATAGGAATGGGCTGGTGAGGGCTTGATAGGAGTGGGGTGGTGAGGGCTTGATAGGAATGGGCTGGTTAGGGCTTGATAGAAGTGGGCTGGTGAGGGCTTGATAGGAGTGGGCTGGTGAGGGCTTGATAGGAGTGGGCTGGTTAGGGCTTGAGAGAAGTTGGCTGGTGAGGGCTTGATAGGAGTGGGGTGGTGAGGGCTTGATAGGAGTGGGCTGGTTAGGGCTTGATAGGAATGGGCTGGTGAGGGCTTGATAGGAGTGGGGTGGTGAGGGCTTGATAAGAATGGGCTGGTTAGGGCTTGATAGAAGTGGGCTGGTGAGGGCTTGATAGGAGTGGGCTGGTGAGGGCTTGATAGGAGTGGGCTGGAGAGGGCTTGATAGGAGTGGGCTGGTGGGGCTTGATAGGAATGGGCTGGTGAGGGCTTGATAGGAGTGGGGTGGTGAGGGCTTGATAGGAGTGGGCTGGTGAGGGCTTGATAGGAGTGGGCTGGTGGGGCTTGATAGGAGTGGGCTGGTGGGGCTTGATAGGAGTGGGCTGGTGAGGGCTTGATAGGAGTGGGCTGGAGAGGGCTTGATAGGAGTGGGCTGGTGGGGCTTGATAGGAATGGGCTGGTGAGGGCTTGATAGGAGTGGGGTGGTGAGGGCTTGATAGGAGTGGGCTGGTGAGGGCTTGATAGGAGTGGGCTGGTGGGGCTTGATAGGAATGGACTGGTGAGGGCTTGATAGGAGTGGGGTGGAGAGGGCTTGATAGGAGTGGGCTGGAGAGGGCTTGATAGGAGTGGGCTGGTGGGGCTTGATAGGAGTGGACTGGTGGGGCTTGATAGGAGTGGGCTGGTGAGGGCTTGATAGGAGTGGGCTGGAGAGGGCTTGATAGGAGTGGGCTGGTGGGGCTTGATAGGAATGGGCTGGTGAGGGCTTGATAGGAGTGGGGTGGTGAGGGCTTGATAGGAGTGGGCTGATGAGGGCTTGATAGGAGTGGGGTGGTGAGGGCTTGATAGGAGTGGGGTCGTGAGGGCTTGATAGGAGTGGGCTGGTGAGGGCTTGATAGGAGTGGGCTGGTGAGGGCTTGATAGGAATGGGCTGGTGAGGGCTTGATAGGAGTGGGCTGGTGAGTGCTTGATAGGAATGGGCTGGTGAGGGCTTGATAGGAGTGGGCTGGTGGGGGCTTGATAGGAGTGGGCTGGTGGGGGCTTGATAGGAGTGGGCTGGTGGGGGCTTGATAGGAGTGAGGTGGTGAGGGCTTGATAGGAGTGGGGTGGTGAGGGCTTGATAGGAGTGGGTTGGTTAGGGCTTGATAGGAATGGGCTGGGAGGGCTTGATAGGAGTGGGGTGGTGAGGGCTTGATAGGAGTGGGCTGGTTAGGGCTTGATAGGAATGGGCTGGTGAGGGCTTGATAGGAGTGGGGTGGTGAGGGCTTGATAGGAATGGGCTGGTTAGGGCTTGATAGAAGTGGGCTGGTGAGGGCTTGATAGGAGTGGGCTGGTGAGGGCTTGATAGGAGTGGGCTGGTGAGGGCTTGATAGGAGTGGGCTGGTTAGGGCTTGAGAGAAGTTGGCTGGTGAGGGCTTGATAGGAGTGGGGTGGTGAGGGCTTGATAGGAGTGGGCTGGTTAGGGCTTGATAGGAATGGGCTGGTGAGGGCTTGATAAGAATGGGCTGGTTAGGGCTTGATAGAAGTGGGCTGGTGAGGGCTTGATAGGAGTGGGCTGGTGAGGGCTTGATAGGAGTGGGCTGGAGAGGGCTTGATAGGAGTGGGCTGGTGGGGCTTGATAGGAATGGGCTGGTGAGGGCTTGATAGGAGTGGGGTGGTGAGGGCTTGATAGGAGTGGGCTGGTTAGGGCTTGATAGGAATGGGCTGGTGAGGGCTTGATAGGAGTGGGGTGGTGAGGGCTTGATAAGAATGGGCTGGTTAGGGCTTGATAGAAGTGGGCTGGTGAGGGCTTGATAGGAGTGGGCTGGTGAGGGCTTGATAGGAGTGGGCTGGTGAGGGCTTGATAGGAGTGGACTGGGCACAATAGACGGGGAATGGTTAACAAAAAGCGGATGTCCACAGAGTGGAGGGTAGAAGAATTGAGAAACACTACGATTGAAACAGGACTGTGTGGAAACATTTGGCAGGATTGGGATGGGTGTGGAAAATGAAAGTGAGAGATAGTGGGAAGTGGAGATGGGCGGTGGAATGGCATCAGTGACGGAAGGAAAAAATAAAGGATCAGTATCGAGGCCTGCCTCATCCTGGAGTTCAGGGACAGAGAAGAGAACAACAAATTTAAGTGATTCATGTTAAAACAAAACTGTTGTCAGTGACACTCTGTACAGATATGAACATTAAAACTCTGGCTACATTTACAGGTGCATATTGACTTACAGTGTTCAGGACTGCCGTCGTCTGGCTCCGTTGCGTCCATGCTGACCCCGTCAACCTCACTGTCTGATTCAATCAACATCGGAGATTCCTGGCATTGGAAACACAACAAAAACCATTGTATTTTGTCATGACATAATAACACAAATCCAAGATTTAAAGACAGGCACTGCTGCTAAAATGACTTTTGACAAAAATACTAAAAATGCGATTCTGCTGTATTGTGATAGCAATATATATTTACTATTAATACAGATCTCTTTTATAGCATTTACATACCTCTAAGTAACTTATATTCATGGATAAAGTGTGCCTCTATCATGTAATAAATTACCGAATCTTTGACATCCATTTACACTCGTTTGCTAAAACCAGTGTTTTTCCAATTTGGAAAAGTAATGAAGAAGTAATGATGCTACATTAGTGAAATGTTGACCGATGTGTTCCTTGCTATCTTCTCTACGCAATGTCAAGGAGATATTTTTATTTTTATTTTAGTTATGGGGTGAACATAGTGGTTGTAATAAAAATATGAATTTTTTACCAACAAAATTGAAATATATTTTCTAAATATTAAATAATACCAATACATAAAATATCTCTCTTCAACATTGCATAGAATAAGATGTTGTAAATAAGAAATAGAAAGAATTACACTGATTATTATAGGATTATTATGCTATGTTTTCCCTATCCAGTGGCCATCTTGGATTGTTGCCATGGAAATGGGGGTTCTGGCAGAAAAATTTAAATATATTTTATTCAGTAAGACATACTCTACAACTTGGGCACAAAACATTGTATTAATTATGCATTACTATCTAGCTGCCAAATTTCTCGTTACATTTTTAAAATGTTTAAATGTTAAGACTGCATCATAGTAAAATTTGGTATATTTGTTTTCTGTAACTGGTTTGCATCTTTTAGAAAAGACATATTGAGCTGTCTCAAATGTATTGTTAAAACAACAACACAAGTCTTATTTTAGGCCTACATTGCAAGTTTGACTGATGTTTCAGTTTTGATTGATATTTTGTATTCCTTTGGTAACATCCTCAGTTATACACTACTGTCGACAGCCGAGCTAGTCATGAACCGTTTACAACTAAAACATAACATATATGAAACAGATAAAAAACAGAGCACATTTAAAATGGTGGTGTAGCACCCAAGTATTTGTGTAGTGACTAACTGAAGTTTGTAACACACTGGCTTTTTTGACTATTCTGTGGTAAGCTATTCTATAATGTGGTAGTCACCAGTTGGCAGCACTGCTCATCACCACCCACCCACTACCCCTAGCACACACCACTGCACACCAATACTCAAGCCCTGTACATAAACCCCAACCACACCCATACCAAGCGCGCCACTCCGATCCACCTGAGCAATACATCCCGACATCCGATGTACTGGCTCTGGATCAACGGCGGCCACAGATAGAAACGCAGCTACCGAACGTAAAGAGCGAGCCACGTAAGTTACCACTAATTACCCGTTCGCTCTTTACCACAATACCTTCAAACCTGACACACTGAAATAGCATTGATAATAGGCACTTCTGCCTTTAGGTGGTTTTGGCTGTGAGGTATTTCTAGTATTGTAGGAGTGACTATCTGAAGTAAACATATCACAGTCACTCCAGTTTGTGTTAATAAAATTAAGTACATATTAAAAATTTTGTTTTATTATTACTTTAAAAAATTAGTTTGTAGATGTACAAAATTGCACACTTGTTCATATATCAGTAATATTCTGAAATAAGTGGTTGGTTTGTAAGAGACGTCTACTCACACGTATGCGGCCCTGTCTTAAGGATGGGCGGCCGCGTTTGTTTGTGACTGTTGAGACGTCCTCTCTACTACTGCTGCTACGACTGGGTGTGGCTGCAGCTGTCTTCCTACTGCTAGATACCGTGCTCACTCGGGCTGGTGCAATGCCGTTGCTTCTCGATGGTCGTGCCTGCAACAAACAACTCTTTTAGATATCCCCAAAGTTACAATAATAATAGGTTTATGGCCAAACATTGAACTGTGTAACCTGTACTATAATATCTGTTCTTATTCCTAAGGGATCATCGCAGAATGTTGATGTCAAATATCAGAAATTACTTTTATCTGGTCTCAGCCCCCTACCCCCTCTCACACAAAAATGTGTAAACACTGATATGAAGATACCAATATATATTTATATATCTATAACAATACTGTTAACGTTGTATGTGCCGAAATGTGGGCTCTGTCATCCAGAGGTACAGGAGTCTAGTATGGGCTCAGTCACAGCCCTGGCCTTGGGATGTAGAGCCCACATTTCTCTCTCTTTAACTTAATCTCTTTAATAAACGTCATTCATTTGGCCTTATTTCATCACTATTCATGACTTGTGTTGGTGCTTGCATAAATATATATATATATATATATATATATATGTATTAGGGATCATCTCATAATGTTGATGTTCGATATCAGATCAACTTATTTTTGTTTAGGGGAGGGGGGTCTTAGGCAGTTTCATCTGGCATTGGACATATATATATATACACACACACAGTATTGGTGAGAAACATAAAATATTGATGTCCAATGCCATATGAAACTGTCTAAGACCACCCTCCCCAAAACAAAAAATAAGTTAAGGTGGTAAGATTGCCTATGACATGCTTGTTTTGATTTAAATCAAATTAATAAATGTTTTGAAGATAAAGTCATAATTTTTTCAGACAATGCCTAACACATTAAACAATACTCCAGACCAAAAAGAATTTATTTTTTATGTTGTTTAGTGATATTTAAATGTGTTTAAAGACAATTAAAAAATAACAATCACCCTAAAATGGTATTTTATTTCATTTTGACTCCCCAAATTAAAAATTTGTATGGTTGTAAGTATAAATATGTTATTGACATTCGTACGTACGTTTTTTTGTAAACAAATGCATATTAAGTTTGATACAGCTTCATAAACATTTTGCTACAATGTTGAAAGACAGCAAAAATCTGTACTGCATGTTTTGGCACGACACCCTTCACCAAACATAAAACCATCCCGTGCAATTTTGGGTAAACACGTCGAGTTCACATGCCAAGTTATGGCTTTGTAAGGATTATAGTTTATTTTATAAAAAGTTACATTAAGTAATACTTCCTGGTTGTTGTTGATAACACAAGTGTCACCAGATGCTTGTTTTGTGCTTAGAAATGTGACTTTTTGACTGGCAGTTTATTTCAACACGATTTGACAGACACTTCTATTACTGAGATTTCCCCCCAAGGTTTTCCCGCCAAGTTGTCTAATGATATTGCCACGTGTTGAACTTGTTATGGTAGACAAGATTGATTGACACCTGCTGGGGTCAGTCACACTGACGGTGGAGGTCGCAGACCTGCCTACCCCAAAAATTTCCTGTCAGTAATCCATCTTCCCATTTACACCGATTTTCAGGAATATAGGCCTGCTGTCAGTAATAGTTCAGAACCGTGTCAGATATTGTCAGGAAAAGAACACCACGGTCACTGTCAGTAATACTTTGATACTGTGACTATGAAGATAGTTGCACCCAAAACATAATTGTCTCTAATAAACTATGAAGTGTTTTAAAGCGTTCAGTTAACAAGGTAAGGTAGATGTTCATAATCAGCATTGGTAGAAATCAAACGTGACGAAGTGTAATTTTAATGCAAATGCGTCTATACACATTGTAATTCTGATTTTACGTAAATTTCAAAAACAACAAGCCGACTACAAAAACATGACAAATTATAACAATGCGTCACGTCATTGTCTATTTGTGGTGTCACTGAGATTAATATTAGTAGCCGGTATACCTAGGGCCAGTCTATAGACTACACAGTATAGTAGCTTGACTAGATCAAAGACAAACACAAAATCGTGCCGGGGGACGGCAAAACCATTACGTTACGCTAGTCATCGTCTAGTCTACTCAACTCTAGTATATATAAATGTAAGCCTATCCCTGTAAATGAGACTAAACTCAATAAATACACTTAGTCTTAGTACAGTCGGTTGGCCTGACACTACAAGTACAACACCCACTACTCTGTCACTAGTACTAGTCTAACGATGTAGTCAATACCTGCAATTATCCCGGCCACCATGTGAAATAGGAAAATAAATAATAACGAGGTGTATTTCCGGAATGATTCCGGACAATCAGGAAAGGTGGGCAGGTCTGATAAAGAAAAAATAAAGAAATCAACTGACATGGTACCCGGTGCAGCTACCTTAAGGGGAGACATGGCAGCTTAATAGGGTATTTTTTATTTTGATAATTATGGCAAACTTATCTATCCAGCAAGAAAGAGTAGCTCATGGGGAGTAAAAAATATACTGAACTTTTTTCACTCCGACCCACCATTGCCATGGTAACGAACAAAATGGCCGCCATAATGAGAAAATATAGCAAACTTTGTCCACGGTCCCCAGCCATTACTATAGAAGATACAATCATAATTATTTCACTATCACACTTAGACTGCCTGGTATTACACAACTACAACTTGATATTTAAAATATTAGTAAATTATATATTTAGTTTAATTTTTTTTTAAATGTTGACACAAATTTTGAAGTTTTTTTGTTATAAATACCTCTATAACAAAATAATTATAAAACTTATTTCAAATATCAGGTTGTAGTTGTGTGCAGAAAGTAATGCTGAATACAATGATGTAAACATGATTGGCATAACTTTAATACTGCCAGAGTTGTACGAAGCACAAATCCAAAAAAATGCATTTTCTGTAAATGGCCGCCAAAGATTGAATAACAATTAGGCAATGATTTTGGGAATTGTTTTATCATTATTAATATTATGAAGTAAAAACTGAAGTGTCATGCATCTGATAACACCAATGAGGATTAATGGTGATTGATTAATATGAAGAACAGGACTGTAACATTCATGTGCTGGTCCTTCCTCCTCCTCCTTGGGGACACTCCACCGTCTGAAGAAGGCCACTTATGCGAGCCAAGTCAATCATGCACCAGTGAGGAGATGAAGCTGAAATGAAATATATCATGTGTCAATAACAAAATGCCTACTGGAAATGTACTGTGCATGCATGCATGTGTTCTCGTACATGTATACAAATAAATATATATATATTTATGAGTGCGTGTGCACACATGTGTGCGTAATGTGCAACAACATAATTAGCATATGAGTATGAGGTAAAGTTTATTAATAAGTGTTTTTGTTAATAAAGTAAAGATATCAAAATATTCTCAGACCATAACTGTAAGGCTGAAATCTAAAGCTAAGTAGTAACTGACATAAAAACTTAGTCATGACATGACATATATATAGTTAAATTGTGTAACTTGTTTACACGGAAATATGACATCTAAACAAATAATTATGTAAGACTTACCATATCTGACTGTCGCATCCATGCCTTTCTGGCTTTTGGACTGCATAACTTTCATTTTAATCTCACTGCGCGATGCAGATCTCTGCCACTGTTCAACCGCCGGCTTCCCCGCCGTCTCCGGGCATCGCAGCCGGCGTCGGCGCTAAGGCCTAAGCCGGCGTCTGCAGTGGCTACGCGCGGCTGTGTTTCCGTCGAAATACGCTGTTTTGTCACCAATAAATCATGTTACGCGCGTACATCCTACAGTTACCGAGCCTTCCATTTCTTTTTCTGCCCAAACGCATGCTTTGCGGCAAATTTATAACGTTTGCAATCAACAAGATTCATGCTGATTTCGTCAAAACTTTTGCTGGACGCCATCATTGTTTACACCCGGAAATAGCAACAAGGTGAATTGTGGGAGAAACGCCACGCGTCTCACGCCATATATGGAATTATCCGGGTCACCGCAGGTCACGAGCATGGCGGAACATCCCGATGCTGACGTGTCACAATGACGAACGCCAAATAAGGAGATAGTCGGTTGAATTGTGCTTCCATATATTAGGATTTCCCAGAAATACGGGTCAAAGGGCGGGAATGCCGTCTAGACAAGCAGTTAGAGGATGGATTGGCGGTTCTATTCGTACTAAACAAGATGGTGTACGTCGAAAGTACGGCAGCATTACTAAGGTCTAAACGTCGCGTATTATCGAACACATTCCGCGTCTTGAGAACTAAAACAGGATTTATTAATTGATAGGGGCTCACTTTATTAACGAGAAAAGTGATTTAGAGGTATGAAATTGTTATAAAAGTGAACTTTATTGATAGAACACATACAAACCTATCGGAATATGGCAAAAACATATTTTGTGTATATTTGTCAAAATACGACATTTCATCTGCCGTGTCTGGCCTTAATATGATATCGATGTTATGAGATGATCCCTGATGCATGACCCAAGGCAATTTGCATAACATTTCTCACAATTACGATAGTGCACCCATGTACCTGTTGTTTTGACATCTTTTGACAACCCTTCTTCACCGGTGGCTCCTCCTCTTCCTCCTCCTCTTCCTGTTCTTCTTCTTCCTCTTCATCCTCACTTTCCTCTTTCCATCGGCTTGAGGACCTCCGAGATGCAGGTTTTGCCGATGATGCAGATGACTGAAATCAGGTGAACAAAACAAACGTATAGAGGAAGTAGAATTACAGGCACACAGAGTATTCAAACGACACCACCAGAGTTACTATCAGGGCTTCACAAAACTGAGCGTTTTGATTGGTTTAAATGTTAACGGACAAATCTGAATGCCTTATTAGGTAGTTTCGATGGTTTTAGGCAGCATGTTTGAGACATTCTGTGTGGAATATGGTAAAAGGGGCAGGGCTAAACTATGTACTGATGGATAGACGATCAAGGATTCCAGGCATACCAAACAAGATGGCGAAGAGCAAAAAGACAGACATGTTGCTAAGGTATAAAGATCATTTATTTTCAAACATATGAACAGTCACCATGACAAAAGCAAGAATTTATTTGTATTCACGAAATGTAGTTGTTTATTGGCATGCACGTTATATAAGTGAACTTAGTAGACGGTCGACATAATAAACTATATGAATATGGCAAAATACAATTTTCACTTTTTTTTTAATTTTTATTTCACCTGCCTAGTCTGGCCTTAAGGCTAAGGGCTGGTCGAAAAGTGGCATATACCATATCTCCCTTAATATTTAACAAATCTTGACTAAATTTGCTACAGTTGTTTATGTGAAAACAAGCAAAAACAGTTCATTTGCATAATGGTGCCCACATTTCTCTCTTATCACGTTAATAAATAAACGTCATTCATTTGGCCTTTCTTCATCACTATATTGGACTCTGTGTTGTTGCTTGCATAAATGTATTTCAATGTACCTAACTAACATTGCAATGTAATTGGCATTGTAATGTAGAATACAACAGTTTATACAATGTCCACTATCCACTCTTGCGGCTCGTCCTCAATTCCTCCTTTAGTCGACAACGTGCCCGAGTCTCTTCTCATCCATGTGCAGTTCAATAACCAAGTGGTTGCTTGCAAACTCAGGCTTCACAACTGAAAGAAGAATTAACTGATGTAGCAAGTGTAAATAAATGTTCCTGTGGCCAACTGTGGTGCAAAACAGCTATTATTTGTTGTATACTTGTGCAAATACAAACAACTTGCACAACTCATTTACGAATGACACGATAGCGACAAAATTATATTAAATGAAGAAATATATTTAAACTAAATAATTAATCAATAAAACTGATGTTTTTCAAAAAAAAATAACTGTTGCAACAAGTTAACATGATAAAAAATTATTATTGATAACAACTTGCATGTGACTGCATGCCCGGCCCATGGCCATGCCATGCCCATGGCAGTACTGCAGTGGGCGTAGATATTCGTAAAATATTACATTATCGTTTTCATTCTACTCACGTAACCAATTAGTGTAGCATTACATTAGTTTTAATTCAATCCTGGTTTTAAACCGACACAAGGTAGCATCTTTTTATAGCAATATCTGCCACAATGGTCCAGCATAATAATCTGATTACCAACAACATCAACATTGTCAACCTGAACAAAGTGTCAATGGAACAAACACGAAAGAAACGAGACCGTAATTGCCGCAATTTTCAATAATTTTCACATTGATGCGAATTTATATTAATCTTAGCTTAACTAATTCATACTTACACACCTGTCTTCACCGGATTACTGCCTCCTGCCCTGTTCCAAATGCGCTTTTGAATACCAAATCCATCGGCTTCAACAAACGTAGTGCAGGAAGATGCCATTGTTCTGTCTGACTAGTCTGGGGGCGCGGCCCGCAGGAATGCCACTGACAGGTTGCCGCGAGTATACACAGCAGCTCATTGGCTAGCTAATGCATGCATTATGATAATGTGTATTTAAGTGAGTTTCTACGTTGTTTTGACGCGGGAATGAGGTCAGGCATTACATTATACACATCCAGGGACTGTCCAGATGCAGAGTTGAGTCTTTTAGCTGTCTGCTGATACCCGACATCATGGCATTGCGCCGTCGTTCGCGTTACAATCGAAACAAATAAATGGCATGTTTTGTGCAGATTATGTGATGTTTTTTAAACTTCTGGACCAAGGGGCATGCAACAAAGTACTCACTTTCGCATATTTCTAATCGGTAATTTAAGTGAAATTTTCAGTCATGCCGCGCAAGATATCAAAGAGTACGAAAATGATGATATCCAAAAAGTGTCAAAACAATTATTTTCGACCCACAGCTAGCCTTCAGAGCTAAATCATGCTCACAAAAAGTCACAAGCTGATAAGACTCTTTGTGAGACGATACCCTTTTCCAACCAACTGAACCTACCCTCTTGCCCCGGGGTTTGGGCCTCAGCTCCTCCTCCTCCTCCTCCTCCTCCTCCTCCTCATCTTCTTCCATCTCCCTCAGTTGCCGTGTCGATGTCACAACCTTCGTTTTCTGCCATCAATCAAACATTCACCTCAACAACTCCTATTTACACCACCACAATTGGCTGTTTTTCTAATGTGTTCTCATGAATGATTTATGTAAACGATATCAATGTACCTTTTACGTAAACTTTTACTAAATCAATCAGACATCCAACTCAAATAATTACTACTTTACTATTATTATATCTGGCTATGTTCAAGCATAAGAAAATGAACCAATAAATAATTACAATCTGTCCCTATATGAATGAGTATTGGATAAAATAATGACCACCGGCCCGACATGATAGATTGACCACATCAAGCAAAACATATGTTCGCACTCAGTGTAACTGGGAGTCATAATCAAACAATCAAGGTTAAAAACTTACCTGTATTTTTTCGAGCTGTTCTTGTTTCTTGCGGATTTCCTAAAGAAACCAATTGACGCAGGTTGATAAAATGAAACAGATTGTACCCAGGGGGCCAAGTGGATTGAACAGACATAGAATGCTGTAAAAGGTTTGCCTCTAAAAAACATTTATTCATATCTCTAGGATCACAACCTAGGTGACAACCTTGAAAAAAGTTATCAGCCCCTAAAGACACCCGTCCAAACCCACAACGAACTAGCGTTGTAACACTTTCCGTTTAGATATTTTGCCCTTTTTGAGTGACAACACTGGTTTGTTTTCGCACTAAAATTAACAGGTTCATATCACAAACATGTCAGAAAGCAATGTCAGCAGTACATGGATATTTACCATCTTCTTAAGGTGGTAGCATTGCCTATGACATGCTTGTTTTGATTTAAATTAAATTGTAAATGTTTTTAAGATAAAGTAAACAAATTTTCTCAGACAATGTCTAACACATTAAACAATACTCCAGACCAAAAATAATCTATTTTTTATGTTGTTAAGTGATATTTAAATGTGTTTAAAGACAATTAAAAATATGTCAAAAATCTCCTTAAAATGGCATTTAATTTAATTTTGAGAAACTCCCCAAAAGATAAATTTGTATGGTTGTAAGTACAAATGTGTTATTGACATTCGTACGGGTTGTTTTGTAAACAAATGCATATTAAGTCTGATACAGCTTCATTAACATTTCGTTACAATGTTGAAAGACAGCAAAAATCTGTACTGCATTTTTTGGCACGACCCCTTCACCAAACAAAACCATCCTGTGCAATTTTTGGTAAACACAAGTCGAGTTCACATGCCAAGTTATGGTTTTGTAAGTATTGTAGTTTTTTTAAATAAAAAGTTACATTAAGTAATACAAGTGTCACCAGATGCTTGTTTTTTGCTTAGAAATGTGACTTTTTGACTGGCATGTGGTTTATGTCAACACGATTTGACAGACACTTCTATTACTGAGATTTCCCCCCAAGGTTTTCCCGCCAAGTTGTCTAATGATATTGCCACGTGTTGAACTTGTTGTGGTAGACAAAATTGATTGACACCTGCTGGGGTCAGTCACGTGTCATTGCAACTGGTGGCGGAGATCGGGCATTATCGGAGAATAAACAAATCTACCACCAGTATTTGGTGGTTTGACAGTGTTATGCATTTAGGTAATTATAATACAACAGCATAGTGGCAGGAGAATAACCAGACTATATGATCTGCATTCATGATGAATGAATTTATGTTTGAACTGGGCTGACGCACACGTGATCGTCGCTATGGAAACATCGTCAGTTTCCAAGAATCTGAAAAGGGACTTTCCAGACACACACTAAAAATTCTAGTTTTTAAAAGACTGACCCGTGACATATGGTGATAGTGCCTTGGTTTTTTAATAGTACACATGTTCATACTGACACCTACTAATGTTCCATGAAGAAAAAAATAAAGAAATCAACTGACATGATACCCATCCCAGCTACCTTAAATAAGAAGACTTAGCATATGTGACTGA
Organism: Escarpia spicata; assembly: GCA_963995525.1. NCBI lineage: Eukaryota > Metazoa > Annelida > Polychaeta > Sabellida > Siboglinidae > Escarpia > Escarpia spicata. The sequence continues at coordinate 39,931,188 of OZ023213.1, forward strand.
GGTTCTAGCAAGCAGATGTGTTGTTGCATATACTAAGTTTGTGCATAATCCAATTAAAATGTTTCTGCAATGTTTTGAATCCGGGCCCACCTCGAGTTCGTCATTATAACTAAATTTAGCCTAAATTTAATACCTCAGTGCTTTCATTCAGTAATTCCACATCATTTCATGCATATGTTTAACAATATTTGCGTCTAATAGCATGTTTGAGGCCCAAATAGCATTCCGCTTTGTCAGTTTGTGCGATACAATAAACACAACGCATTAAACGTGTAAACTCCATGCAATCATGGGGCTATTGTTATATTTTTTGGTGATCAATTACATTACAGTTGAATTGTAATTAGTTTACATTAATTGGGATAGCTGTGTTATGATGCTGTTCTTTTAACACATAGGGTTTGTAATGCAGACAACTGTGCCAAGTTGAATAGCCAGTCAAGAAAACGGGTGATTGATGGAGTCGTGTCACTGCAAGTCAAAGAAAAAAACGCGACTGTACCTGGGTGGCAGCTTCAAGGAAGAAACCAAGAGCGTGTTGGCAGGGTTCAATTACAGATGTGCCTGACCTGGAGTCAACTCAACAGGAGACTGACACCAGAGTAATTCTTCACACCATATACAGTGTTTGGAATGAAGGTGTCGACCGAGTGATTATCCACGCCAATGACACAGACACCATTGTCATGTGCGTCTATTATGCTTGCACGCTGTTCAAAGATCTGCCAGAACTGTGGGTTCGAACTGCACCAGATAGCTAACTACCGATCCATGAGATGTGTGCTGCTCTTGGACCCGCGCAATCCTATGCACTTCCCTTCCTGCACAGCCCTAATGGACGAGACACAACCAGCTATCCATATTTCACTGGTAAGAAGGTGTGGATGAACCGCAGCACGGCAACGGACATATCTGCACTTGAGAACGTTGCCGAACAAGATGACACTCATATAACAGCAGACGTGATCAACCAGGCAAGGGACCTTACGATCGCTGTGTACACCAACAAAGACGATGCGTTCGAAGGATCGGATCTTGGAAAGCTCCGAGTTTACAAGTTCCTGAACAACGAGTCAATTACTTCCACCAACAGAAGATGCACCAGAATCAATGATGTTCGCAGATGACATTGTGCTGTGTGGAGGAAAGGAGGTAGACATGACAGAGTACCTGGAGACGTGGAGGAAGGCACTGGAAGAGAGAGGAATGATGGTTAGTCGATCAAAAACCCAATTAATGGATTTCAGGTTCGAACGGAATAAGGAGGTAGACAGACCAACTGTAAAGATACTGGGAGACGAGCTGGAAAAAGTGACACTTCAAATATCTAGGGTCAGTCGTGGAAGAGAAAGGAGGCATGGAAACAGAGATCAAACAGAGAGTGAGTGCAGCTTGGAGAAATTGGAAGAAATGCAGTGGAGTGTTGTGTGACAGGAGGATGCCAGTGAAGTTGAAGGGGAAGATCTATAAAACAGTAGTCAGGCCAGCAATGGTGTACAGGTCAGAGACCTGGGCAACAACGAAAGGATAAGAAGCAAGGATAGAGATGAATGAGATGAGGATGCTGAGGTGGATGTGTGGAGTAACAAAGAAAGATAAGATCCTAAATGAATGTATCAGAGGAGCAATGAGAGTGACACAAGCATCCAAAAAGATAAGAGAGAAACGACTGAAATGGTATGGGCATGTGATGAGAAGGGAAGAGGAGCACCTAGAGAGGAGTAATAAATGCAGAGACACCAGGACGAAGAAGAGGACAAACGAAGACCAGATGGAAAGACACACGCAGAAGAGACAGTGACATCGTGGGTCTGAGTGCAGATGTGGTGATGGACAGGGCGACATGGAGAAAGAAAATTACCAGCCATACCGACGACCCCAGATGATGGGAAAAGTCAGAGAAGAAGAAGATGCATTTCTTCTGCATTTGAAACGTGCAGCTTTGGCGACTGTGATAGACAAGAGTGCTCATGTCAGCAAGCTCGTCATCCCTCCGTATGAAGAGTAGGTGGGTTCTGGATAACGGCAAGCCTGTTCCAGTGGCATCCACACAACCTGCCTACCCACTGCAGATGATAAAGACCAAAGGATGCAACAGAAACTGCTCATGTGCCAAATAGCACCCAATCAATTAAAATTGCCAGAGATCGGTCAAAAAGTGCAGCCGTGCGATGTATGCTGCAAGGTTTGACAGCAGCGAAAGCAGCGTATCAGAGAGTGACAATTAACAGAAACTGGCAGGCACGTTTTCAGAAACTTTTTTTTCAAGGTTGTCCACCTAGGTTACGATCGTACATATATAAGATGTAGATATAATTTTTGGGGGCAAACCTTTTACAGCATTCCATGTCTACTTTCACACAAAAAATTGTACTTGGCCTCCTGGGTATCGACAGTCACTTCACTACAAGTTTACATATAATACAACTCAATATAACTTTGCTGTCTAATTTGCTTTACATTAAAAATGTTAATTTTCTGTCTGATACACCTGGCACTATCACTAACAACATGGGTCCAACACACTAACAACATGGGTCCAACACACTAACAACATGGGTCCAACACACTAACAACATGGGTTCAACACACTAACAACATGGGTTCAACACACTAACAACATGGGTTCAACACACTAACAACATGGGTTCAACACACTAACAACATGGGTTCAACACACTAACAACATGGGTTCAACACACTAACAACATGGGTTCAACACACTAACAACATGGGTCCAACACACTAACAACATGGGTCCAACACACTAACAACATGGGTTCAACACACTAACAACATGGGTCCAACACACTAACAACATGGGTCCAACACACTAACAACATGGGTTCAACACACTAACAACATGGGTTCAACACACTAACAACTTGGGTCCAACACTCAGCAGAACAAATCATTCATACTTCAACAGCTGTGGATTTATTTTATCACTCTTGCCATCTTTCCCACATCTCCCTGCCTCTCCCTTCTGTACTTAACAGTGTCCAGTCCTTAGGATAGTTCAAAGAACTTCAACCCTGGCAGATGCGTTCAATCTAACACCACTATGCTTTTTCTGAGAAGCATTCAGCCATCCTACACTTACATCATGACATCTATCCGTTTACATCCATCACTGTCTCATTCATACATCTGAGTGACGGAAATTGACAAAGCCAAGTAACTACTGTAGAGAATCCAAACCAGGTATCTACTGCGTACCATACCTTGGAGCCAAGTAACTACTGTAGAGAATCCAAACCAAGTATCTACTGCGTACCATACCTTGAAGCCAAGTAACTATTGTAGAGAATCCAAACCAAGTATCTACTGCGTACCATACCTTGGAGCCAAGTAACTACTGTAGAGAATCCAAACCAAGTATCTACAGCGTACCATACCTTGGAGCCAAGTAACTACCGTAGAGAATCCAAACCAAGTATCTACTGCGTACCATACCTTGGAGCCAAGTAACTACTGTAGAGAATCCAAACCAGGTATCTACTGCGTACCATACCTTGGAGCCAAGTAACTACCGTAGAGAATCCAAACCAAGTATCTACTGCGTACCATACCTTCGAGCCAAGTAACTACTGTAGAGAATCCAAACCAAGTATCTACTGCGTACCATACCTTGGAGCCAAGTAACTACTGTAGAGAATCCAAACCAAGTATCTACTGCGTACCATACCTTGGAGCCAAGTAACTACTGTAGAGAATCCAAACCAAGTATCTACTGCGTACCATACCTTCGAGCCAATGGTGTCACATTATCACAAGAATCTCACGTTTATGACACCACAAGGATAGAGGACAAAAAACAGGAAACTGCTATCAGGCTAATCAGACATTTTTTTTCTAAAATAGTGCAAATAGTTGGCTTTTTCAGGGTTTTCTTGTTAACTGCACCAACCTGTTCAAGGTCTTTTTCTTTCTGTTCGTGTGTTTTCACCTCCTTTTTAAGAAGACCATCAGGGAAGTTTGTCTTTTGTTCAGTAGAAGAGCATCTGTAGAAGGAAGCACTGTGTAGCAATGGATCTGTCACAGTCAAACATCTATATTCTTCAGCCCTACAGTTTGACAATGAATTTTTAACCAATTAAATAATTTCATAATTCAGATGTTATGCAATTAAAAAATTAGCTACACGATTCAATTTTTTTTCACTCATCTTGTTGCACTCGTTTTGGAAATATCTTCATCTATCTAACGTCAACTATGACATGCTAATTGTTTGTATATTATGATTATTTGGTTTTGGTGAAACCATCGGAGAAACAAACTATTAAATCATTATTGGACCAGCTCGAGTCCAAACATGACAAACAAATGGTAAAAGTGGTCCGGCTTTATAGCATAAGGCTATTTGCAATTTTGCAACGGAACAAAATAATTAATATGACTTCTGTGAGGGTGTCATCTACACTAAGAGATTGTAAGGGGGAACTGACCTGTTGTGGAGGGAATCAGGGTTCATGGAGCACACCCAGTCATCTGGGAACATCTTGCCAATGTTGTTGGATGAGAAGGGAAGGATGCGCCACTTCAAACACAGATCTGGTGAGAAACATATACATAATCATATCATCAGTTTCATTCCCACAGTTAAACCTGCTATACAATGTCTGATTGTTCGTGTAATAAATAAAATACATTAAACTATATTTAATTTTTAAATGTTATTCATCTCTCAAGAAACATTTGATTTCTTAGAATATTTCATGAGTTTATGACACACCTGTTCTGTGGTCAGTCTCCTGATATAGACTATGTAAGGTTATCGCAATATTTGGAGAATACAAAGTTTTGAGATATAAATAACATGTCCGTTAGCAGATCAAGAAACCGGATCATCCAACCAATCAAATATAAACACCCTAACATCATGAATGCTGAAATGTGTGTTAAGGGGACAAATGCTGCGGCAAACTTTTTTATTTTAATGGTAGAGAACTGAAACTTGGTGGAAATGATCATTGTGGGTCAAGATGTATAAACAGAATTCTGAGAAACAGCAAAGCAAACTTTTGTGTTTATCTTTACACATTTTTTGACTATTCAGGTGATTTCTGACTATTCAAATGTGTATATACACACCCGTTCTGACTATTCATGTGTGGAAAATGCATCATCTGGACTAAATATTCAACAGCACTATGATGGTATAGCAAACTCTTCTGTAAGAGTGGTTGGCTCTGGAGAGAGCCGTTTGTTTTGTTGGCTCTGGACAGAGCCGTTTGTTTTGTTGGCTCTGAAGAGTGCCGTTTGTCTTGTTGGCTCTGGACAGAGCCGTTTGTTTTCTTCATGAGTCCCTAGAACTCTCCGGAGGCATAGGAAGGTCCACCCTCAGCCTGGGTAAGCAGGTCTTGCTGGCGAATCCGTTGAAGATGTCAACGTTCACGGTTCATCTTCTCTTGCGCATCAGCCTTTCTTGCTTTCGCAGCAAGCCTTTCTTGGTCCTTCGACAGTGTCAGTTTCACTTGGGCTTCACCAGGCTGAAACCCAAGGGCAGCTGTTGTTTCTGCCACAGTCTTCTCCATCCCCTGGTTGAATTCGCTGACAGCGATGGCAGCGCCAGCCTCAACACGCAGTTTCCCAAGGAAGTCTGTCTTCAGACACTTCCGCCACACGACCGAATGCAGACTCTGGTTTGGGTTCTGCATCTTTACCCTGAGGCATTGACGGAGGAAGTTCTCATCACCAAGCGGCATATAAACAGGCTTCACGAAGCGACCTATTTCACGTGACAGGGGTGTGCCAATGTTGTCCTTGTGTGGCCCTGGTCGTTGACCCTTTGCAACAGCGCGACGATAGAAACACCAGCTTGAAACCCCAGCTGGACAGCGATCGTGATGTGGGTCATCATCAGTCGACAGCGCATGGAGGAAGGTGGCAAACACTGCGTTCCTCATACCGTCCAGATCATCTCGGTGGCTACATATGGCATTGCCATAGTACTTGGTCAGCTTCGTGATCGTAGCAGCCGCCAGCTTGCCGTAGCCCCTTCCACCTGTGACAACACCTTTCTGTTGACCCTCGGCTGCGACTTTTCTCAAGGCAGTGCCAAGTCTCTTTGACACGTGGTTGACGCACTCTTCTTTGGTAACCTGACAGTTGTCTCCGTAGGTGTTCAGGGACACCAGGTGGCTGTATGTCTTCGCATCGCTATCTGACAGCACAGTGACGTAACGGAAGCCCCGTCTCTGTTCCGAGCGGCGCCACAGGATCTCTGCAACGGCAGCATCCACACCACCTGCAGTGTTTTTGTTGCACTCATGGGCTGCCTTCCACGTTCGGTACTCATCAGTGTTTTTGTCCAGGTGGTCCCCACAGTGGTGCAGCCATGGCAGTATAAGCTCAGTATTGCATAGTCAATCACAAGGCCGGTGATCAAGTCGGTGATCAAGTCCAATGCCGTAGTAGGACTGGTGTCCTCGAGTCATCAAGGTTGCATCGTACGATACGTTGATGTCTCTCACATCCTCAGGAGGGACACCAGACAGGTCGGCATACGCTTCTCTCACGTAAACAGCAACGGCATCGAGACAAGTGGTCACGGTGGTCACTGTGTCCATCACTGCTGCAGTTATCTCTTTCTGGCGTCTCACATACGTCTTCTAATGGATGTAGGGTGAATCCATCCACCAACAAATCCGACGTAGCCCGGAAAATCCAACACCACAGTCCATAGTTCCTGCCACCAATCTCCTCGTTGTGGCAAATGGTGACCGACTGCCACGATCACCAATCCTACCTGAAGATGGTGTCTCACTGCAGACATGTCCACAAGTGGTACACTCGGAGCGGAATGCTACGACTGGGCCCTTCCTTTTGTCGATGACAACAACTGTCAAAGCTCCCTGGCAAACTGGGCACGGAAGGTTCTCAACGAGTTTCTTCAATGAGGCCACTTGCACAAAGAGACAACTGTCGTCTGTCACGGGATGGTAAGGTTCGCCGTCATCGTCGACATTGGGCTCCTCTGTCTGTGACGAGGACGCAATCGGCCATTCACGAACAGAATGCTGATCGTCAGCTCCAGCACAAACGTCCATTTTGCTTGGTTCCACAACGTCACCATCCACGGTGACCACGCTGCCACTTGGGGGCCGGGCCGCTGCCTCGGCGATGTTGGTCGGTTTATTCGCGCCCGCTTCTTCGATCCATACCCTCTCGTCTTAGTCTGTTTTACGGCATCTTGACTAGAAATTGCGTACTAATAACTGACAAAATCACTGAGCTAAAACAACGGTCACCAAATTGATTCGCTTTGTTGCTATAGCTAGCCGTAGCTTGCCGGAGAGGTCTGAAGATTGGCCATTGGCCAATCATAATTGAGAGAATGCGGATCCGCGGAGCATTGTGCCATATAAAGAAATTTCCGTACAGATACAGCTCGCGTTCTAATGCCGATTGGCTGCATAATAATTAGTGTTTCCCGCCGCGGATAAGCATGTCTTGCAGCTGGGAGAAAGAGCTAAATTTAGATATCCAACATGGCAACCGGTAAGGCAAAGTACCGGTAACTAAGGAGTGAAATACACCTAATTTCTGCATTTGTTCGCAAGACAAAAGAACTCTCTTCAACAATAATCAAATAAAGCATTTATTTCACATACAGACACATAAATATGAACATTTATGAATTAGAAGTTGAAATTAAGATGTTTTATTAGTGAAATATGCTGAAAATGAAATTTCACCAAAAATCGTCAAAAATGGAAAATCCTGCAGCGCATGTCCCCTTAATGAACATTAATAAAAATCTGAATTTTACTGCTTAAAATGCAAGAAAATTGAAAGTAAGAAACTTGCAGATACTGTGAAAACTCAAGAGGGGAAAGATGGTGCTAAGACCAAGAGCAAGGCGTGTTGACGTACCACACTGCAGGGACACTTGCACCTGCATGGCGCGCTTGCGGATGTACTTGGCATCTACGGAAGGAGCGTCCCGCCAGTTCGGACTGATGTAGCCAAACGTCTCCCTACACAACCAACAACAGCTCACTGTAGGCAAGTGAAAAATGTCAAGACCGTCTGTTCTCTCACCAGGAATCAACCAGGGCTGGTAATTATTAGCTGTAAGTGCTGACTAAGTTGTACCCCCCAATCTGTGGTCCAATTTCAGATATTTGTGGGTAGGGACATCTGTCTCCACAAAAATTGCCAATAGCGGTCATTTACAATATTTTGTTGACAATATATTTTGTTAATAATTTGAACATTTCGTGGGCAAATTGTGAAAACTGAGTCAGGCTTATTAACTTGAATTTAGCTGGCAGTATACCATCAACATATTAATTTTATTATTAAGAACGTGATATTAAAAAGAGTGAGTGATATTAAAAAGAAAGAGTGAACAGACTGGAGCAGCTGTTGGGTTATAACTGCATTTTGAATATTTGTTACAATTAAAATGGAAAACTTACCAGAACCTTGTGACGCCTTGTTGTGCTGCATGAAAAAAACAAATACCAAATTAAGAACTGCATCAATTACACAATGTCACTTAATCAATTATGTAGCTGCATCAAATCTGTAGCTAATATACAATCATGTGGCCGCAATCTGTGTTTTTGACTTTTTGTAGATATTTCACCAGACATAACAAAGCATTCTATTTCAGAGTGACAAACGAACACAAAATGACAAAACAATTAACAGCGTAATAATCAGTAATTGCTTAATGGTCATAGGTGCCAATACATTTCAATTACACGGCTGATTTTCTAAAATCAATTTAAAATGTTACAGATACCAGAAATTATATACATATCCTAATCACTCTGGGCCAGAGCATCAAAAACACATGGGGGGGATGTGCTGTGAACTAGCAGAAATGAACTTCTGCTTCTTTAATCCAGCCACCCCCTTAATCCGGCCTTTAGTCAGTTACTTGGCAGACTTCTTTAGAGGACTTCTATTGTACTCATTTATACACATTTTGATTCGAACCAAAATTCTCTCGATTGGAAGTCCGACGTCTTAACCACTAGGTTACCGTGTTCCACAATGCAATCACAATTAACTGAACACATCTGAACACACACGTTGAACAAACAGACACAAGTTGAGGAACTACTTGTGCCAATGTGCCTGTGTCTCACCGATGCCGAGGTCCTTCCAGTACTGCACCATGTGTTCCCCCATCGCCTTCTGTAAGTGTCTGTACTCCTTCGCATCAGCAAAGTCCTGCTTGTTGTGGGTCGGCTCCAGCACCAGGTACGGCACGTCAACAACACCTGGTGTCAACAACAATAACTACACTGCATCGTCCGATCATGATTTACAACAGTTCATACCAGGAAATATTTGCATGTGTTTAATTAAAGTCTGCGGCTTTCCCATTTACCACAAAAGTGTAACCGTAAAGTGTAAACGCCCCCTTCGAAACCACTTCAGGACAAACTTTAGAGCACTTATCAACAATATCAACTACAGCAAATCCATATAAATATATTTTCATAGATAGTGTCTTGTTGCACTTGGCAAGTTAGATTCCGTACATGCCATTCTAATTGGGAAATTATTCAACTTATTCCTACCCCATTTAGGCAACATTGTAAGAGATAACAAACAAAATTACATGCTTACAAAAGGCTTTAATTTTACCAACAAAACTCCAGATTTTCCAGGAATATCTAGTTCAGATAAAGCAACTGTATTAAGTTATAAATAAAACATGAAGCTTAGAACTTGAACTTACCAACAACACCGCTGCAGAATCTGAAAACAAATCCATGCACATTTAGAATCATCAGCATCTTACCTATAAATTGTATATATATTCAGTACAATAAAATACTTTATATTTACTTTATTTTATTAATTATGATGAAGTCTATTAATTATGAACAACTTAAAAGAAGTTAACTACAACTATACATTAGATGCACACGTGATGAAATCTCAATACATTATACATTAGAAAACACTTGAACACAGCTCAAAAAGATTGGTGAAAACTCCACAAAAACTTACTTGTTCTTGGAAAAGCTTCCAACAAAGTATAAAATGACTGAATATTATTCAGAATTGTTTATGTTATCTAATACAATTCTTATTAACATATCAAAACGTCCAAATATCTAAAAGGCTTTCACTTATCTTCGCTTAGAAAAGGCTTTCACTTATCTTCTACAGATAACTTTGCTAGTCCAACAGACATCCTTAGGACTGCATATGCATTAATTTAAACAGTCATACAAATAATGAAGCCATCATACAAATAATAAAACACAAATTATGAAAACACAAGAAACTAATACAATAGATCATTGACAACAACAAGAAGCTTACACTCCGCCGTCCGCCTGGGGTCCCACTTTCTGGTACATCTTGATGAGTCGACTACAGTTGTAAACAAACATGCCGTCCTGGTTCCGGTTGTTGATGTTTACGCCAAAGATGAAGTTCAACGTCTTCGGCTCGCGTAATGACCTAAAACACAACAAAAATGTCACAACACTCAACACTGTCACCCATGAGTAAAATCGATTGGCAAAATACAGACGATTTAATTATCAGTGCAGAATAAACGAATAGAATCTTTGAAGTGTCAACATCGCTTGTGGTCCAATTTCACTCAGCACACTGCTTGGTTGTTCCATTTGTCATTGACGACAAGTAAAGGTTGGATAAACAGAAGGAAAGACACTTACTTGACTTTACGCTCAGATACTTGTTTCTTCAACTGTACGTCTTTGCGAAACTCGACGGCCAACTGCTGCATTCGCCGTAGTTCTGCCTGTAAAACAACACAAACTTACAGCACATGGCATGGATGCACATGAAACCAACAGTAATACGTGGATTCAGACATTAACAATCTTGATACAATGTACTTCTTAAATCATGATTCATGTCATGCAATAAATTAGTTGGGAATTATGAATTTATGCAACTCAACAAGTTCAGCGTTCGAAATAGCACTTGTCCGTTTGTCCGGGACAAGTGATTTTTGGCCCAGACAAGTAAAATGACTCTACATGGTTATCCGGTGGACAAGTGAACATTTTTACAGTAAATAGTGACGCATGCAACACTGCAAACTTTTTATTTCAGGAAATTCAAACGTAAATGAAGTTCGCTAGCAATCGCGCACGTTGCTATCTTGTTAGTGTGTCGGCGTCTTGTCGTTCCGCCGCCAGTGTGTTGTACTTCAGCGTTCGACCAAGTTTAGTGCCTGCGTTAACAGGGTCATCCGCTGAGCGCACCGACCTAGATCTGTCTCACGCGTAGGACAGACTCCGCATCAGCCATCGTTGATCGAGGCTGTATTTCATAAAATCGTAAATCGTTCAGTTTGGCCGACGTACAACTTGCTTCCACCCACGGATCACATTTAACAAACTAATAGACTTTGTATCGCTACCTGTTATTTGAATAATTGTATAGTTTTAACCATTATTACGCCTAACCCACGCGGACTCGGCAGTCTTCCAAGTCATCGAACGTCATTAGCCAATCCAGTCCCAAATCGATAAAAATTTTCAAAACTTGTAACTGGCTCTCCGGTAAATCTATGGTGATGGTTGATAAACGGAATATTAATGACATTTCAGAAGTGTTGTGTCTATGTAACGTTTATTCTAACCATAAATTGCGAGTTTTCGAAGCCAAATTTTATGCAAGACGCGTGGCAGGGGTGCCAACCGCCGTTGACTTGTTGGCTTCCGCCAACTACGGCGGACTGCGCGCGGCAGCGACGTTACGTCGTAACTAAATCTATAAATTATGTGGATGTTAATAAGGTTCTGTCAATTACTAAGCAGCAGTGTTAAGGGAATTTATTCATGTCGGGGGTCCTGTTTGCATACCTGGATGGTTTGCCAATGTTGTGGAGTGAATTCGATGGGTCTCTTACACAGCTCCTCAGTTGCAGTGTCTCCCCAGTGAGCTTGGGGAATTTTTGAGTCTTGTTATGAGAGCCCTCTATGAGCAGTAACGAGGCATGTATCCTCGTCTGCCAATCTTGGTGGAAATGGTTATGCTTTTTGTGACACACATGCATGTTGGAGGCTTAGCCTCAGCATCTATTGTTTTTATCGATTCAGTAATGGCATATTTTCACATTGGTAGTGGAGAGCCCACATTTCTCTCTCTTTAACTTAATCTCTTTAATAAACGTCATTCATTTGGCCTTATTTCATCACTATTCTTGACTTGTGTTGGTGCTTGCATAAATGAGAATATGCGGCCACGGCACCGTGCTGCATATGTATTTTTGTGCTGGCAACAACACAGGACGAGTGATGATTGGCCTAATGTCTCCTAAGGCCTGATGCTAATTACCCCCCTTTGTCTTTGGTGCTCTTTTGGCACAAGGAACCAATCACCGCGCGGTAATGGCACTCGGTGGCAGATTGCAATGAGCTCTTCGTTTTGTGAAAGCAGACAGAGTGGTCACATAAACAATTTTGGCCCTCCCTTCCCTCCCAATTTTTGATAGCATTATTGACACAACATGTACATCGCTGGTGGAAGAGGGGTTGATAGCAGATCTCAATGCTTTCCCCATTTTCTTAGTGCAGGTGGACAATGTGTTCACGGGGTTTTGATGCCGAGACAGCTCGCTTCTCTTCCACCGGTGATTTTAGTAAGTTGGGCATAATGGCCCCACTTATAGGTTTAGGCTAAATCTTGATATAGTGTAACTCTTCAGCAGGTAGTTGGGATTATAGTTAGTGTGAATGAATGGTGTGCTTGGTTAGTACGGTACAGTGCATAAGGTCTACTGTGATTACAGTAGTAATGCTGTTGTTTTATATATCTATAACAATACTGCTAATGTTGTATATGCCGAAATGTGGGCTCTGTCATCCAGAGGTACAGGAGACTAGTATGGGCTCAGTCACAGGCCTGGCCTTGGGATGTAGAACCCACATTTCTCTCTCTTTAACTTAATCTCTTTAATAAACGTCATTCATTTGGCCTTATTTCATCACTATTCATGACTTGTCGCCTCCCCCTGACGTGTCGGCACCTCCGGTGGTGGACCGAGCACACCCTGTCCTGCTTCAACCTGTGGGGGCAGAGCCAGCCCTGCGTTTCAGCTGCAGCCGGTGGGACCTGACGTCCCTTGGGTCAATGCAGAGGTGGTCTGAAGAGTTCCACGCACTGGCGCCATGAGCGAATGCCAACCCAGTGGAAGTACCCCACAGTGTGTCCCCAGACGGCTTAGTCTTTCAGCAGGTTGATGGAGGCCTCATTGGCACCATCTTCTCGACTACATTATGAGCGTGTATGGAAAAAATTTGTTGCTTTCCATGAGTCGTTATTGATAAAATTAAATTTAAAAAAATAAATAATAATAAATCAATAAATAAAAATAATAAATAAATATACTTATATAGCGCCAACTCTAGTTAGAAACTATTCAAGGCGCTTTACATGTAAAATAGTAATAAAGCAAAACAGTAATTAATTAAGTATTAAAAAAAATATATATATATATTTAAATATTAGTATTATCGTGTCATAAAGGCAAAAGATAATTGATAAAAGCTTAATGCAAAGTCTAAAAGTCATAGCAGCAGTTAAAATATTGATTAAAAGAGAATGTTTAAAAATGCTCTTAAAAGTCTCATTGTTCATTACATTCTCACAACTTGTCTGCCTGTTTCTATACCTATGATGTGGCTATTTATTGCCAACCTCCATGCTACTGGCTCTGCTCCGGCATCCATTGTTTCAAGTGTCAGCTATCGCTTAATTCCATAAGATTAATGGTTTTGCCAACTCATCCAATTGTTTCCTGGTAGCTAAGTTGTTAGCAGGTGCGCGTAATCTCGGGTCAGTGCCTGATGTCCGTCTGCCTGTCACCCTACCAGTGCTTGCACGCTTGATACAGGCGTTACCCACGGTGTTTTCATCGATTTACAAGTGTCTCATGCTCCTTTGTACTTGCCTTCAAAGCGTATCTGCGCATTGGGGAAATGGTGCATCGTGCCCGGAATATGGTACATGTGGGCGACATTTTACTGTCTGGAGATTTGATTGTGCTTTCCTTCCAGCGCTTTAAACACAGTGCTCAGCAGGGTCCGCAATCTCCAGGTCAGAGGCGAGTGCATACATGGGTCAGCTATCCATCCGGCTGCTTTCCTCCGGGAATTTCAGCAGGCTAGAGGTGCACTTCCAAGTTTGCTCTTTGCGCACCTCGATGGCTCCCCCATGTTGCATAGGGAATTTGATAGGTCCCTAAAGAAACTGCTGGTTTTCTGTGGTTATGAGACTGGCGCCGTTAAGGGGCACAGCTTCCGCATCGGGGCAGCCGCTGCTGCGGCTCTGGGAGGCGAGTCAGATGCACAAATTAGGGCGGAAGGTAAATGGATATCGGATGCGGTTAAGAAATACATTAGGACTGCTTGAATGAGAGCGTTAGTGTTGTCCTTTTACAGTTTTATATTCGTGGGGTGGTCACAGGTTGAGGTGACCGGTGGCATAATCGACCCCACTTTTAAGGTTTAGCCTCAGTTATGTATAGTGTAATGCGTCAGCGGGTAGTGTTGGTTTTAGATTTGGTGTGGTTGACTGGTGTGCTTGGCTAGTATTATACTGTGCAGTAGGTCTATGGTGATTTTAGCAGTAATGACATTGTTTGATATATGATATCATGTATACCAATACTGCTTGTATTATGTGCCAAAATGTGGGCTCTGTCAACCTGAGGTACAGGAGACTAGTATGGGCTCAGTCACAGGCCTGGCCTTGGGATGTCGAGCCCACATTTCTCTTATTACGTTAATAAATAAACGTCATTCATTTGGCCTTTTTTCATCACTATATTGGACTCTGTGTTGTTGCTTGCATAAATGAGAGTATGCTGCACCGGCACGACGCGGCATACATGTTTTTATGCGGGCAGCAATGCAGACAAGTGATGATTGGCCCAATGGATTATTATATTTATATGCTAATTCAGCTTAGCCGGGGGCGCAAAGGACCAATCAGCGCATAGTAGTAGCGCGTAGTTGTAACGCGCGCTGGGAGAAGTCGGCCACTTTCGTTCGAGAGAGCAGACTATTCGGTTGAGAGTCTTGCGTCCCTCCCATCCCGCCCACTTCTGTAGAGTTTAGCCTTAATAACACATGTGCATCATTAGTGGAAGAGGGGTCATCAGCATATCTCAATGCTTTCCCCATTTTATTAGTTCAGGTGGACATTGTGTTCACGGGGTTTTGATGCAGAGACAGCTCGCTTCTCTTCCACTGATGATTTTAGAAATGTAGGACAGGCATAATCGACCCCACTTTTAAGGTTTAGCCTCATTTATGTATTGTGTAATGCGTCAGCGGGTAGTGTTGGTTTTAGATTTGGTGTGCTTGGCTAGTATTATACTGTGCAGTAGGTCTATGGTGATTTTAGCAGTAATGACATTGTTTGATATATGATATCATGTATACCAATACTGCTTGTTTTATGTGCCGAAATGTGGGCTCTGTCAACCTGAGGTACAGGAGACTAGTATGGGCTCAGTCACAGGCCTGGCCTTGGGATGTTGAGCCCACATTTAATAAATATTGTACGTCGCTGGTAGAAAAGGAAGTTGGATAATGTCATAATGCTTTCCCCACATTTCTTTGCAATATAGATGAACATGGGGGTTTATCCTCTGTTAGTTTGTGTTCATGGGGTTTCTAAGTCAAATTTGTGTTTTTGGTGGGGAATGTATGTATTCTTGGCATATCTTATGTTTATACATGTAGTGGTTTTAGTCCATTACAATGTAGGGACGAATGATGTATATTGTTATTGTCAAGGTTGTAGGAATTTGGGATCTGCGAAACCGGAAGGGTGACACTGTAAAAGGGTTCAGTGTCATATCAGGTTTGGATTTTAGAGCTCACATTCCTATTAATATAATTCCCAAAATGGCTGCACAACAAGCAGTCCAACTTCAATAAAAAAAGTCATTCATTTGGTTAATTTCGATTCTCTGCTACATTGGACTTGTGTTGTTTATTGCATAAATACATTTTCCAAACAGAGGCATTTTTAAAAAGCTGACTTAAATTTTGTTGATCAAGAATCAAGACTCATTTGTATAGTTATTGTTGTATGAGAAATACTACATGCAGTGTTTTCAACTTTACTAAATTTGTAATTCTCTCCGAGATCTGCACTGTCAATTTCTAATCTGTGCAGAAATGTTTTGTTTTTCCGAAATGACTGACTGCTTCAACCAAGCTGCAAGACTTCTCAGTGTCAGGTGCTTGTCTTGGTACAAACTGTACTGTCGAGTCAACATCATAAATATATACTTCATTTAGGTAATGTGGAGTTTTAAAACTAGAACTTGAAACAGCATCTACCTACCCGCTGTTCTTTGTTTGTTCCACCGCTGTATTTGTGTTCGAGATTCCTGCAAATAGCAAATACACACATAACAAAATTGATGTATCAAATTTTTGCGATTGACCTCCAAGCTTTGCCTATGCCAAAACTGTTGATATATCTTATATATACGTGAATGACTGTACTTTTGCTGCATGGCATCTCATAAACCAAACATTCCTGTATAGTTATCACTTTAAAAACTTTGCCTTATGTTTTTATCATAAAGAAACACTTTTTGTGACCAGAATGTGTAAACCCACACCGTATTTTCTGATGGCTTGATGGAGATTTTGCTAAGCAACAGGTCACGTGATGGACAGGTCAATTGTAGATAAACCATCAACTATGTGATGGTGGTAATCACATAGAATGTTGAATATGACAGAAAATCTTACTCTTTGGCGGGTAATTTGAGTCATTTGACCATCAATTTAACTAGTCTTTTATGTTGATATAACTCCATGTTTCTATAATTATTAGCACATTATAATAACACATCTGGAACAATAAGTTAAATTCAACATTTATAAAGCATTTCATTATTGTCTCGGAATGGACAATAGGGCCTGGAAGTGTGTTAGGATACATAGCAAGATTCCGCGAGTGGAGCCGACTGGCACCTGCTTAGGGAATACAATGTTTTTTGTTTTGGGATATAATTACACATGTGACATATAAAAACTGATAATATTTCTGGTTTCTGACTGATAGTTTTAAAATAAAGCAATTGGGGCAGTTTTGTAAGTAATTTTACGGTAATCGTTTTAGCGGTGGTTATAGCTGGATACCTGTAATACAGCCCGGATGACGACATAAAACGCACGTTTACCGTGAACATAATTACCTACAACAGTTTCCCCACTGCATTAACTGTCCAGGAAAACAGAACAGTGGTAATGAGATTGGTTGTTTATATCATGTGGCTGTTGTATTCCTGAATGAAGCACAAACTGCCTTAAGTACAATGTAATTCGTAAACACATCCTCTGAGCAATATTACAGGTATCCAATTATAACCAACGCTAAACTTGATTACTGTAATATTGTTACTTTCCAAACTTCTCCCACCTGTTTGATTTCTTTCCATTAGTCGGAAACAGGAACATTCTGTCATTCCTGTGATTATATCCCAAATGAAAATATATATCCTACTCCCTATGCAGGCAACAGTGCAACGGATGTCACCAGCTGACTCCAAAGTGAACACAACGCGAGAGACAGCATTTTACTACCACATATTATAGGAACCAATATAATACCTTTGAACCCTCCTAACATTATGGTGCATCGTGTTGCATATATTTACAGAAACAACACACTTATTGTTATGTCTAAATATACATTAAGTAAGAGGAAATATTGATTCATAGGGCAGCAGTTTATTTGTAAAAGAAACCTAATAAAATATTGTGCTTGTACATGGACGAAATAACAACAAATCTGCTGTGTTGAATTACAGAATATGTAACTGTCACTTCACATCAATTTAATAAATCCTTTGATTATATCTTGTTTAGAAGCTTAATTTGCTGCGATAAACATACCTCACTTTGCTTTCAGCCTCCCTTGCCTTGTTCTCCGCTGCAAACAAGGACAAGTTAGACAATCTCATAATCATGATAGTACACGCCCACTTGTTTGACTGATCTAACAGTGTGACACAGATCTAAACTACCTGTATATAATACTTTAGTTCACAGATGATTAACTTATGTTGTTGGCTGAGAATAAAGGATAAGGGCCAAATAGTTTAACTTTAGAAAAATATTGGCTGAATATAGCACAGGAGTTTTATTTGGTTATAATATAAACACAAAATTGTCACAAAACTAGTCATATAAAGCTGTATTTTCAGTCCAAATTGCTATGCGGATCCTGGGCTATTCCCTGCCCCTGTATTCACAACGCAGGACCAACACGTACCATTCCGTGCCTCGTCCTGTGACTTGCGTGCCTCACTCTCCGAGCGCGTCTTGAAGCGACTGGATGAATATTTATATATGCGAGGCTTGTAGAGACAGTTTGCCAGTCGCTTCGTCCGCACTTTCTTGCCCTGAATGTAGATGCGCATGCGCGGGTCAACGTAGAGGATGGACGCGTACGCTCGGAACGACCGACGCTCCGGCATCAACCTACAACACAAACACAAAATGAATTTATGGAACTTACCAAGTCTCAGGTTTTATGTAACAGACAAGACAGGTTTGCGTATAAGTGTAAAGCATTCTGAACAGTCCTTAGGACTGGATACTGTGTTATATAAGAACCTTTTTCAGCTATCATAAAATAAATGCAAAATATGAAAAGTGAGCCTTATCACAAAAAACACTTCCGTTTATGGCATAAAAGATGCTGCCAACACATTGCTACTAATTTTACTTCTACAAATGTAATGGAACAAAATTGACCAATCAACTGACCCTTCGTCTGTGTCGAAATCGCGGCCCTCTGGGTTTGACAGCAGTATGTCAAAACTGTTGGATTTGTGGTCAAGTTCTGGTTCGCCTGAGTCAAGGAGTTTCATGTTGTATATGATGATCAGTGTGCCGGACGTACTGTCCATGTGGTCAAATTCTCGCATGAAGGCCGCCTCGGTCTTGAAGGGCGAGTACTTGAGGATCAACTCCATTTCAAGTGCGTGCTGCAAGTGTACGCAGTTGATACACACATAATCTAATTACACTCAAGCTAGCATACGCTAGTGTGTGCGTGCATGCTTGCATGCGTTTGTATGCTACTATATATGTTATGCCACTCCTCGTCTCTTCCCCTAGATGCTTTGCTTTGATCTTGGGTGCCAAACATCAGGGGTTCATCTGCAGCCCTATCAAGGAGCTGTAACTCTACTGTCTATTGAATATCATCCCACTATTAGCCATTCTACAAACAACTGAATTACAATCGTTCCAAGTGATATAAGCCATTACCCAACTGACCAGTGATGGCTTACGTAGCTTGGAACAACAATATTGTATAAGGTTGCATAAGCTATACACCTTAACTTGTCAAATTCAATTCATATCTCGTACACATATATTTCACACTGATAGTAATATTATTCATATCCGCCACTGCATTTTTGTAGTGTCCACACAAGACTGAGGATTGCGTGTTTAGTACATACCTTTTCCTTCTCTTTATGTGTCTTAGCCATAGGCTTCTTTGTTTGCGAGTCAAAGGTTGGCATTGGTACTATTATCTGAAATAAAAACAAGATAGTTGAGATAAATCCAAAGCATCAAACGATTATTAAATTATTCATACTTTTCACTATTTAACATTTATGTTGATATATATGT
Organism: Escarpia spicata; assembly: GCA_963995525.1. NCBI lineage: Eukaryota > Metazoa > Annelida > Polychaeta > Sabellida > Siboglinidae > Escarpia > Escarpia spicata. The sequence continues at coordinate 39,950,822 of OZ023213.1, forward strand.
AACAAATAAGAGTCATGTGTCATATTGAAACAACATTATTTTATAATGACGGCACAGCAAACTACTCTTGTCAACTGTACTGCATTATATTGTTCAAGTGCCAAAAAAGCTGGTGCATGATTGACTTGGCTCACACAAGACGGTGTAGTGTCCCCAAGGAGGAAGGACCAGCACATGAATGTTACAGTCCTGTTCTTTATATTAATCAATCTCTATCAATCCTCATTGGTGTTATCACATGCATGACACTTCAGTTTTTACTTTATAATATTAATAATGATAAAACAATTCCCAAAATCATTGGCTAATTGGTATTCGATCTTTGGCGGCCATTTACCGAAAATGCATTTTTTTATTTCTGCTCCGCTCATCTCTGGCAGTATTAAAGTTATGCCAATCATGTTTACATCATTGTATTCAGCATTACTTTCTGCACACAACTACAACCTTATATTTGTAATAAGTTGCATAATTATTTTGTTATGAAGATATTTATAACGAAAAAACATTAATATTTTTGTCAAAATAAAAAATTAAGACAAAATATATAATTTACTCACATTTTAAATATAATGTTGTAGTTGCGTAATACCAGGCAGTCTAAGTTTGATAGTGAAAGAATTATGATTGTATCTTCTATAGTAATGGCTGGGGACCGTGAACAAAGTTTGCTATATTTTCTCATTATGGCAGCCATTTTGTTTGTTACCATGGCAACAGTGGGTTTAAGTGAAAAAAGTTAAGTCTATTTTTCATTCCCCATGACCTACCCTTTCTTGCTGGATAGATAAGTCTGCTATAATTATCAAAATAAAAAATACCCTATTTAGGCTGCCATGTCTCCCTTTAAGTACTACAAACATGATAACATTGTTATAATTTCAAAAATTCAGAATTTGTGTGTACAGGTAATTGGACGACAGCGTTTTTATGTTCCCAATAATTTAACTGCATCCTTTTTAAATTGCCTGCATATTCAGAAGTAATTGTCACTGTGTTCAATAGACCTACATGCACTGCGTTGTTGGATAATTTATGTAGATTACTGACTTTCTTGTCATTTAAAATTGCACACAAATTTGTCAAACCATGGGTGTGGGTCTCACAATTCCAACTTGCTGCAGGGCCCCAGTGTCCCCCACTGAGGATCCAAGGCCGTATTTGCCATGAATGTTCAAGATAAAGAGCTCTGGTTCATATATAAAACAATGTACTCATGGAATAACGTTGTGCTACCTCGTCGATGTCTTCCAGCTCATGGAACGTACGTGACAGTAAAATACAGGACATTTGTGCTCCTTTCTTTGTGAACACCATCAGATCATTGCCTATCCGCATGGAGCCTCTGCAAAAGAACAACACACACAACATCAATCCAGTTGGAATATCACTTCACACAGACCACTATTGTCTAGGCCTCTTAGATTCACACTTGGGAGAATATGCAGTGAACTGTCAGACTTTATTCAACTGTCAAATGCAGCAATTATGCTCAGATGTACATCTCCTGTAAACATTATGGTCAGTCAACATTGTCACAGTCCCACTGAACACACTATCGGTCATGCACTGCCACACCAGTGACACAGCTAGCTCAAGATTCATACAAGTTTACCATTGTAATCGATGTCATCATTCTTTTGGTGACAACTGAAGACATGTGGTCTACTACTATTACTAAACTAGTTGACACCCACCCTGGAGCAACGAACCTTGACACACCTAGGGAATGACTGATAACTCAATTTGTCCTCTAAAAAATGTACATAACTACCTAAGTGTTTTTTTCTTCAAATGCATCACCAGATGGTAGATGAGAGGCCAACAGCCGAAGGCAGCAAATGAAGACAGAAAGAGGGGAGTGGACCACAGTGAGTGCATCAGAGGAGATCCACTTACAACGCTCCAAAGTTAGCATATTACTATATAGATTGTATCTACATTTGTAGGCTGTCCCATTGCAAGCATGTCAAGTATTCATAATAAATAAGAAAAGATCAGCATTGATCAAATATTGGTAAAATGATGAAATTAGATGTGAACATTTATTCTCAGATGCTATTTGTTGTTATATTATCCAAGGAATGTAAACCATCCAATGAATACTTACGATTTCAGGCCGTTGCCGTACATGCCAATCAACTGTGAGTCGAGCGACTTTTTGGATGATCGGCCAAATGTTATAATATCTGCAGCCTCGTCTGAAACAACCAATGGTTGCCAGTGAACAGGGACTGTATGTTTGGGTCATAATCAAATACACATTCTATAATTGAGTTTTCAAATATGATAACTACAACCAAGAGAAACATACATAGAAGTATTATCTTGAGAAATAGATATCCGAATTGCAAAAAAACAAGTCCAATCGGAAATAATAACAAAACAAATTATCAGTTTGGTCAGCATTTAACCCTACAGGTGGCCACTGGGCCGAATTCGGCCCACATGATCAGTGCAAAACTGCTCCCGACCGATTTTTGACCCGATTCAGTACCATTCTTTTCAAAAAATGTTTGTTTCCGTCACTAGCAACTGACAGGGGAACGCAAGGTATCATTGGAAAGCTGAATTTTAAGCAACGTTAGGCCTACAAGGCCTATTGGCAGTATTGCTGTATTGGTTGTATTTGAACGTTCTACGAAAAATACAATAAAATGAAAAGTTCTGAATATATTTGAGTCTAGTTTTCATTATCACGCAGCTGAAATGTACAGCTACATTTGTCACACTGCATGCATGAACATACAACCGCTCAATAATTATTTTGTCACTGGGAAAACTTGGGTTTCTACTTTACCCTCGTTCTGACGTTGATGAATGTCTAAATTTTACATGGGTCTACCTAAAAAAATTCATATAAAAAAACGTCTGTGTATATTTGATTAATTTTGGTTGTACTCATTAGCTTATATATACATGGCTATATTTCTCTAATTGGACATTGACACATACAACCACTCAGAAATTAGCTAGTAGTAGGGCGAAAAAATGATGGTGTGCACATCTGGCACAGCCGATTTGCATACTGGACTTTGTGCAAGACAACAGCACACGGAGGCCTCCCATTAGAGGAGGCTAATTTATGCAAGGACATGTTAATTACTCCCGTGGGGAGAATCAAATCAACCAATCAGCGCGCACTGGAGCACGTCCCTCAGGAGAATCCTAAGCTGATCCCGCACTCCATTTGCGAAAGCATAAAGGGGCAGACGTTTGTTTAATTTGACCCACCCGCCTCCCTACTTTTCGTCCAGGTATGTTTGATGTATAGTCATGATTTGTGCATCGTTATTGGAAGGGGTTGCTGGTCTCAATGCTTTCCCCACATTTATAGTTGATTGTGAGCATAGGGTTTGCACCGGATGTGTTCACGGGGTTTTATTGCAAGAGACATCGCATGCCTTTTTCCACTTTCAGAAAGTATTCAGAAAGGCACTTTTTAGTTAATCATGTTGGCATAGTTAATTATGTTGGCTTTAAAATTAACTCTACGCATAACAAGCTCTGCTGTGATTACATGTCATTTCTTTCAATTGTTCTATGAATACCGCTGCTGCTTTATATGTTGAAATGTGGGCTCTAACAGCTGATGCTTAGGAGACTAGTATGGGCTCAGTCACAGGCCTGGCATTGGGTTGTAGAGTCCACATTTCTTTTATTTAAATATTACAGTGTGCCAAAAAGGCTTATACACTGGTTACCCATAATAAACAAACGTCATCCATTTGGCCTTTTTCATATCTATATTTGTCTCCGTGTTGTTGCTTGCATAACATATTTTTTGCATTTATTTTATATAAACTTTAAACAGTTATATCTTCATGAATATTTGATGTTATGCAAATACCATCACTGCATTATAATAAAGGGTCTGTTTGCCAACAAAATGATAGCTCAATCATATTTTTGCGATACGTATTAGCGAAGTTGTGATTTTTAAAAAGCAGCCCTACAAATAGCTCCAAATTGTGTACACCGTGGAAGTTTACTATTGGTCACCTGCAGGCTTAACATCAACTGCTCTTTTGTTAAATGGTTTAATCTGCAATGTTTTCCTTGTCACCATACCACCATAAAGTTGATAAAAATACAATACAAAAAATTTATTCTGTAAAACATGTAAAATTATATAATTCTAAGCTTGATTAATAGTTGCACATGTCAAGCTTTTAACATCTTCTGCTAGATCTCAAGAACATGGGCTGTAGACCAAATGAAATTGCAATCGGAAAATGCAATAATGCACATCAGACAACCCAACCTCAGCTCTGAGGACTGAGGTGAAGCGTACTTACGTGGGTCCATGCCTTCGCCGTCGTCAAGGAAACATAGCAGGTATCCCCCACGCACTGAGGCATCTTTCACTGCAGAGAAAACCACAACTTATATTTCTGAAAAACCCAGGGTATTTTGTACTTGCATGTCACAAAAACTTTTGTTTGTGAAACAACTGCGAAAGATTGTCAACTGTGGAGCATTACAATGTCAGCACCCAACCGTTGTAATCAGGGATTCCAGAAACCACATTTTCTTCTTCAAACCGATGGGTTCCCAAGACCCTAGTACAACTTTATGAAACTCTATTTTATGAAAACTGTGCCATCTAAAAGGTAAGTTTATTTTAGGAGTATTCATCTCATGCACTGCTTCCAATTGACATGCACACACTCACCTGTGTATATGTTCAACTTGGTGGCAGACGCATCTCTGGAAACCAAACATGCACACATGAATGCAGGACACATTTCACAGATCAGACAACAGGTAGTCAAGTTGGAACTCCTGCCCAAATGCAGCATTCACACCACACCAAATATGCCATGTCACGATTTGTATATAGCCTTATCAGAGTTTTTAAATATATTTTCTTTGACATTTTCCATGCCTCAATTCAATTGCAGCATAATAGAAACTTTAATAGGTCAAAAATTGTAATTTTAGGAACTATTTAATATGTTTGGGGCATATTGCAACTTGCAGTTAGACACCTTTGTATCACCAATGGTTTTTTGTGAAACCCTGAACCCTGCTGGTTTATGGGGTATGTTTTGAGTCTATCTGAAATCTGTGATTATGATCATCAAATGTGCAGCAGAACATAACTGTTTACACCTACCTGGCATTGTCGACGAGTTCAGCCAATGCACCAAACAGGAACTCATGAGTAGTCCTGGGAGAACGAGAACAACGATAAACATGTATTCATTTTACACTGGTGTGTGCTGAGTCTCTGCAGTCACTGCACAGCCACAGGAATGAGTTGGACAAACTAGTGAAAGTACGCGTGTTGTAGAAAAAAAACGTAAATTTTAAGGTATAAATAATATGTCCCTGCCACCTGATTTGTGCAAATGTGTTATGTTCTGATAAAACCATTGGTTAAATAACAAATTAATGTTGATACAATGCAATAAAACATGAGTGAAATATAGTAAAAGTTGCGTCGCTTCTGTACAACAGGCTCAGGATAATATATATTGATGCTCAATCATTTCCACGATGTCAGACGTGTGCATTCACAACAACTTGCAAACAGGAATAAATCATTAAAATTACTATTGCTAAAATTACTAAAACAGCAAACAATAGAACAGGTAAAAAGCGACTTACGAGTTTGTGTGTAGATATCCATAGCTGAGCTGGGCTCGGCTCAGGGTTGTATACCGATGCATATCCATTTCCACAATATTATTAGACTACAATAAAAAGACCCAAGATATTCATCACAAAATAACAGGAAAAAATACATAAATAATAATAATAACCTTTATTGATACGTAATGTTCAGTATAGCACAAATGTAGCAGTAATATGAAACATATGTTACATTACGTAACAATTGGAACAAAGCAACACATTGCTTGTGTTCCTTATTTGTGTCATATTAGAAATGAAAACTATAATTCGTGTTAAAAAAACAAAAACATAATACATAAACATCTTCATAATAAACTAACTAATTATTTAATAGTGCATTATACGAGTACCGTAACACAGAACACCGGGTGCATCTTAACACAGAAAAATTACATTAAAGCAGAATTTAGCATGTTTGCTAGAATTAGACGCTTGGTCCTTTGTTTGAACATATGAAGAGTTGTACAATATTGTAAATAGTTATTTGTAATAAATGTATTCCAGATTTTAGGAACAACATAAGCCAAAGACAGTTTTATGCAAGCACCAACACAAGTCATGAATAGTGATGAAATAAGGCCAAATGAATGACGTTTATTAAAGAGATTAAGTTAAAGAGAGAGAAATGTGGGCTCTACATCCCAAGGCCAGGCCTGTGACTGAGCCCATACTAGTCTCCTGTACCTCTGGATGACAGAGCCCACATTTCGGCATATACAACATTAGCAGTATTGTTATAGATATATAAAACAACAGCATTACTACTGTAATCACAGTAGACCTTATGCACTGTACCATACTAACCAAGCACACCCTTCATTCACACTAACTATAATCCCAACTACCTGCTGAAGAGTTACACTATATCAAGATTTAGACTAAACCTATAAGTGGGGCCATTACGCCACCGGTCACCGAAACATGTGACCACCCCACTACAAAGATTAAGTTAAAAAAAGATAAATGTGGGCTCTACATCCCAAGGCCAGGCCTGTGACTGAGCCCATACTCACAGCTACACACATACATAAACACAGACATATTACACAACCACAGTTGAAATATATACAATTAGATAACCTACAAACATATTACCTGACACACACATAGTTTGTAATGGATTTATTATTACAACAAAATAGAAAAATAAACGTAAAATTATTTTTTATTAACTCTCCGACCGGCCAACGAAAATCCTCTCTATTGTACTATTAGTTAGGACAACTTACATGTGACTGCATCAAACATCTTATTGTGTGCACTGCAATACTGGGAATAACTGCTGAAAATGCCATTCATGTTTATCTAATAGTTTTATTGTAATGTTTATACAATTGACATTTGCTAAAAACTAGTTTGAAAAAACAATGGCTGGTATCATTGAGGTGTGAAAATCCTGTTATTCACTACCATAGAAACACTGTATTCTATTTATTTCAAAGTGTGCTTTTCTTTTGATCAGTTGAAAGATTTACCAGAAGTCTAGATATCATAATCACATATTTTGTTCGCAACAATACTCACAATATTGGATGGAAATGCAAGACTCGCTTGAAGTTAATATTATATCAGTATTCTAAGAAATACATTTTAAATGTGCAGTAATGTAATGCAATGTAACTGGCATTGTAAACAACAGTTTATACAATGTCCACTATCCACTCTTGCGGCTCATCCTCAATTCCTCCTTTAGTCGACAATGTGCCCGAGTCTCTTCTCATCCATGTGCAGTCCAATAACCAAGTGGTTGCTTGCAAACTCATGCTTTACAACTGAAACATGAATTCACTGATGTAGCAAGTGTAAATAAATGTTCCTGTGGCCAGCTGTGGTGCAAAAACAGGTATTATTAGTTGTATACTTGTGCAAATACAAACAACTTGCACAACTCATTTATGAATCGCACGATAGTGACAAAACTATATTATTATATATAAACTAAATAATTAATCAATAAAAATGATGTTTTTTAATTTGGGAAATAACTTTTGCAACAATGTTAACATGACTTGTCTTGATAAAAATTATTATTGATAACAACTTGCATGTGACTGCATGCCAGGCCCATGGCCATGCTATGACAGTACTGCAGTGGGTGTAGCTATTCGTAAAATATTACAGTATCGTTTTCATTCTACTCACGTAACCAATTAGTGTAGCATTACATTAGTTTTAATTCAATTCTACTTTTAAACTGACACAAGGTAGTATCTTTTTATAGCAATATATGCCGCAATGGTCCAGCATAATAAATTGATTACCAACAACTGTCAACTTGAACGTGTCAAAAGAACGAACACAAAATATACGAGACCGTAACTGCCACGATTGTCTATAATTTTTGCATTGACGTGAATTTATATTAATCTTGGCTTAACTAATATATACTTACACACCTGTCTTCACTGGTTTACTGCCTCCTGCCTTCAAATGCGCTTTTGAATACCAAATCCATCGGCTTTAACAAACATAGTGCAGGACGACACCATTATTCTGTCTGGGAGTGCGGCCCGCGGGAACGCCACCGATTGATTGGCTAGCATTATGATAATGAGTATTTAAGCACGTTTCTAGTTTTTCTACATTGTTTTGACGCGGGAATGGGGTCAGTCATTACATTATACACATTCAGGGGCTGTCCAGGCGCATAGTTGAAACTTTATGCTGTTTGTCGATATCTGACATCGTGTTGTCACGTGTTACAATCAAAGCAAATAAATGACGTGTTTTATACATATCAGTTGGATAACGTCATGTTTTTTAAACTTCTGGACCAAGGGCCATGCAACAAAGTACTCGTTTTTGCATATTTCTGATCGGTATTTTATATTGAAATTTTCAGTCAGGCCGTGCATTATTTCAAAGTGTACAAAAATGATGACATCCAGTGTCCAAAAAAATATTTTTGACCCACGCCTACCTTTAACTTGTTAGTAAATAGGCCAGTGATTGTATATTGTTGTATGAATTATGTATGTTTATAAGTTAATTAAAACTGCCCTGATGATTTTGGACTCCATAACTGCTTTGAATTAATATCTGGAATTAAATAACAGTATAAAAACTCAGAAAAATTATAATAATTTGAATAACTTACCAGAATAAGTTGTAACTGCATCTAATACTGAAGAATGTATTTACAACTACAAAGTCTACTTCCAAAGAAATAGTAGTACATTCATACTCATAGTGAAATATGATACAAAAACAACACAAATACCCTTATTTCTATATAGAAACACCAATTACCCAATAGCATATCACTCGGGCCAACTTTGGAATCTAATTCACAGAACTGGGCTCTGCGAACTATGCTAAAGCGTGCCAATTCGCAGAGCTGGTGGGCTCTGACTCTGTGAATAAGAAATTAATTCTAATTCGCAGAGCCCAGCTCAGCTAATAGCTTTGTCCTAATGGAAGACAATAATTCCATGACACTGTCACTGGTGAAAGTGTCCTGGTAGCACATCCTGGTATTGACAACTTTGAACAGTATCAAAATAACTATTATGAAGCAATATCGATTTTAAAGAGCAAAAACATCTTGTATGAGCTCACAACTCAAGTCATAACAATGTTACTGTTACTGTTAGTGTTAGTGAAATGGATCACAAACCCAGGCCACTGACAGACTTTATTTTTAAATTGATGACATAACGCGGGCATGTTACCAAATGTCACTGACATCTCAAAATTTAAAATAACAAACAAATTACTGCTGCATTGAAATTGGTTAATTTGACAACAGAACCTTGTAAAGGTTGACACATGCAAAAGAAAATAACAACGCCTACGGAGACAGCGTGTACACAACCAGTAATTCATACCGTACGTTGTGATGTGTGACCAGTTTAGGCGGGACGGGAAAGAACAAGATTATGATATTTGCAAGATTGCAATACATACAAGACTGTTGTGTGTTTATAACGGATACTCGAACAGCATCTGCAGTAATCGGGCATGTAAATCACTTGAAGACTATTGCAATACGTCTGTTTATAAAATAGATGATCCACTCTTTCAGCGTATCAAACTGCGGCCATTTTCGATCAGTTGCAGTTATACAATCACGTGTCACGCGAAAACATACATTTAAAACATTTCAATATGAGCGAAAACGAAAACGAAACATTTAAATTTACATGAAAGTCTATTTTATTTTGTTTGTTTTTAATTATAAATAATATTAATTTGAACTGTGTAATGTCGATAGTAATAACGAGGCAATGAGAAACGAAATAAAACGATTTGTTGGTTCCACGTGCACCATGTGGCGCCACTATCCTCGATGTTCCAAAACGTCACGATGGTAAGCATAACTCCGAACACTAATATAATGTCTATCAGTTGAACTGTTCAGTAGCATAATTTGTGACATTGTTAAATTGTGGGAACAGGGGGTTTTGTAGCTAAGCCTCCAATATTTTGTTTATAAGATTAGCCCCCAATATTTACCAAGAAAGAGGGTGAATTTTCAGGTGCAATTGTTTTTTGGAGAGCTCCAAGATGGAGTTTCTTTGGGGCTGCAAGGGGTAGAGTTGGAGGTTTTTGGAAGCCTCAAGGTCGTTTTTGGGACCCTAAGGAGAGATGCAAATGGAGGTTTTAGAGAGCCTCAAGATAGTTTGAAGCTTCAGGGTGTGCAACCGAATATTCACCATGTTCCGACGTCACTGTAATGCACTGACTACAAAAACGATGCGTCGTAGCGTCTGTCAATTTATAAGAACTACTTTGTCGACCGTTTGTATTTTGGAGAAAAATATAAATTCATGCATGGTATGTGTGCAAGCAGATTTTAGCCAAATTCAACGACAGACATGTACCGTGCATGCACATTAAAGCTGTTTTTCTGCCTCCAACGAGAGGGGAAATCAGAGATGGTGACCGCATGTTACAAATAACACCCATTTTGGATGTCATTTGTACAACTGAATAACATATCCATAAAGTATAATTTTCAATATTCGAAAAAATATGAAAGTTGGTAATTTTGTATTGCTGCTGATAGACATTTTTACACGAAAAAAACATGATTTGCTTTGTTTTATGGCAACTTATGCTACCTTGTGGGATTTATTTTATTCCGAGTTAAGATTATTACGACGGCTAAATTTGAAAGAAGTTAATAAAATATGTTGATCCTTTGCTACAAAAACGAGGGAGGGCAAATCATAAAACACGAGCGTACCATTTACCTCTTTCCACGTTCTTCGTATCGCATTTACCCTCTATTAGGTATTGTCATCTGGCGGATTTCTTATGAACTACCCGACGAAAATTAGTTGAACACAATTCCGACAGGGAAAGTTAGTCTTGGAATAGTTCGTAAATCATTTTAATCGAATGGTATTGATTAAATATATTGCAATAAGTAGAAGCATACATAACACTTAGTAAGTGGGATTGGGGAGTTTCTGACAAGATCATCGAGATTGCTACGTTGTGCTAACAAACGTTAGGATTAAGTATACCGCCATGGTGTGAACGATAAAAGGGCAGGAACAGGCTAGGACTAGGATCCGTGCATATTCATGGACGATAGGCGATACGTTGTCAGACTTTTACTATTGTCACTCGTCTGGGAGTAGAGTTTAATGCCATACTAGCCTAGAACATACCTGCCAAATTTCGAAATTCAGGAGAATTTCAGGCTCACCAAAAACCTCCATTGCATCCCCCGTTTAGTTTTTGATTTAAACTCAAGTTTGACTCTGAGGCTTGCCATGGCCATGCCTGCGCCGCGGACACGGTAAACCACCAACTGTACCCCCTCCTTCGGACCTCCAACTGCACTGCCACCCTAGATATGACTTCCAACTCCACCCCTTTGATGTTCACCTTAAATTCTAACTGCATTACTTTGTTTAGGGTTGCGTAATACACACAAAAACATCTCACTGCACCTCCTGTACCCTCTGTCCTTAGACAACTGCACCCAGTCCTCGCATATCTTTGATGCTCACCAAAAACCTCCAACTACACATGTAAAAGTTTTGAATCTTGGAGGACACGCGTTTAGTGGGGGAGAGGTGTGAAAACACCTTTAATGCACTATTGCACACCTTTTTAATTACTATTATATTATTTTTAGTCCTTCGTGTCGAAGGTCTAACAGACTATTGCCATCACTCTGCGTCCACCATCTGCCGTTAGTTGCCGTATCTCAGAAATCTGATTTGATTGGATCGTTCTAAATGCTCCCTAGGGCCTCCATGGGCCCAAAAACTGGTGGTAGATATGATTATTTTTTTATTTGTGCAAACAGTTCAATTTTTTCTGCCCAATGCATGAAATGGGTCTTACTGAGTAAAATATATATTTAATTTTTTTCAGCCAGACCTCCCGTTTCTATGGTAGCAAACAAAATGGCTGCCTTTGTGAACAAATATTGGCAAATTTGGAAACACTGCCATTTTTTTATTGAACCCATATATAGTTACAATTCTTGCAAATCCATGTTCTCTATATATTTTATTGTGCAGTGATCAGAATATTTTTTTTTATATGTTATTTTTTAAATAACTTGTAAAATACAAAAAAAAATGTTTACAGCAACAAAAACAGTATAGTATCCTAAATGCAACACTGAAAACATTATTTCTAAAGCACAATTACTCCCAGAGATATCCCGTTTCCAAATGTAGAAATTTGAAGAATTTTTTTGTGGAGAAAATGGCAGTCAAATATTGCATAATGGGTTTCATTACATGATATCGACATGCTTGATTCATGATTAAAACTCACTTAGAGGTATGTAATTGTCATAGAAGTGAATTTGATTGATAGTATGCATACAAAGGTATAATAATCTGGCAGAAAACCAGTTAAAGTATTTTTTTTTTTTAAACACCATTTCACCTGGGGTGTCTGGCCTTAAGCTATCCATATCTTCAAAACTATTGATTTTCTAAAACTGCAAGTTGTGTTTATTTTGATGTTCATTTAATTATTATAAAATGGTGTGATTGTGGTGTCTATTGGTTAAAGATGTATTGTCACCTTTAGGTGACAAACATAGAAAATTAATATTCTGAACAACTATAGAGTGAAATATCCTACACTTTATTGATATCAAGTGCATTCTACTGTTCTGTTTACACTTGTCATGCCTTGTGTAGACATGTTACTATATAAATCCATTGTATCAATATAGACTAATAATTACAGATTCACAATATAGTTGACACCTGAAACAACCAAATGTCAACCATTAGAAGAGTTGACATAGTTCCGCTATACACAAGAAATCTGTATTTGATTGAATCATTCTAGTGTCATCAGCATATAGTAGAACATACATTTTCAAGAAAATGTCTACATCATCATCACTAAGGTTGTTGTAAATTTCACCAGCTGACATGTCAAGTCCCTTATAATTATGACTAACAGAGTGTTCAAAATCATTCAGGTAAATAGCAAATAACAAAGGAGACAAGTTTTCTCCTTGCCTTACCTCTACATCACACGAGAAGAAGGCTGACACAGTCAGGCACTGTTTTATACATGATTTAGCATGTTTGTACATGTTGTGTACAACTTTCAACACATTACCATTAATACCGCATGAAATTATCTTAGACCACAGTGAGGACCGGTCTACTAAATCAAATGCTTTCTTATAATCGATGAAGGCACAATAAAGCCTTTTGCGTCGAGACAAATACAATTCAACCAACGAATGCAAAACAAACATGATCAAGAGTGGAATACCCCTCTCTGAACCCTGCCTGTCTTCACCTATTACATTCACTTCGTATGGTCAAGAGTGGAATACCCCTCTCTGAATCCCGCCTGTCTTCACCTATTACATTCACTTTGTATGGTCAAGAGTGGAATACCCCTCTCTGAACCCTGCCTGTCTTCACCTATTACATTCACTTTGTATGGTCAAGAGTGGAATACCCCTCTCTGAACCCTGCCTTTCTTCACCTATTACATTCATTTTGTATGGTCAAGAGTGGAATACCCCTCTCTGAACCCTGCCTGTCTTCACCTATTACATTCACTTCGTATGGTCAAGAGTGGAATACCCCTCTCTGAACCCTGCCTGTCTTCACCTATCACATTCACTTCTTTTAGGTATATGGTCAGTCTTGCGTTAATGGAGGCTGTAAACAACTTGCCTATGCAGCTTAATAGTGTAATGTCACGATAGTTGTCTGGGTAATTTATTGACCCCTTCTTTTTGTATATAGGCTTAATGATCCCAATACACCAATCTGTTGACAGTGCTAGGTTAAACATCTTAACAATAACTATAATTAGTTCTGTGGGGTTGTTTAGGGCTGCCCAAAATGCTAAATTTTCCTAGTATTTCCCTGCTGCACTGGGCAGCTGTAAGCTTGTGTTTTAGATTTGCTTCCGCCACTGATGTCTATTGATAACTGGATAGTGAAAGACCTTTCTCTGATCACTGGGCTGGCTGAGTGGAGTGGAAGGAGATAAGTTCATCTGCTACTGTCCATCTTGACTGAGACCACTAATGACCAGTCCTTTTGTTTAATAACACATTAACTAATATATACAATATTCTCAAAATGGTCTACTCGAATACTTTATTTCCAGGTGTGTCTTCACTGGCATGCATATAGTCTAGAGAGTTACTAAACAAGTCAACACTACTTCCATCATAACTCTTAATGATCTGTAACTATGATTCACCAAAAAACATTTGATTAATAATTACAAACTCACAATATAGTCCAAAGGACTTCAGGGTCTCTTGGCCCATTTTGTATGTATCACATGTATAGATTTGTAATGTAATCCATAGTCATTGAAAGTGAAACAAAAGTAATTTGAAGCATATATGGCAAGAGAATGGATAATTGTAGTTGTCCATAGTTTTGCTCAAGGCCGGTGGATTTCAAGATTTTAACCATATAAACATGAAATTAAACTTTGCAGCAGTACTGCATTAACCAATTACATAAATGCTAAGAATTGTTGTGTTTTATTTACAAATATTCCTCCATTGTTGTGTTGTCTTTTTAGGTGCACACAACAACCCTAAGATAGCTGTATCAACAAATTATCTCATCAAACAAGATGGAAAGCAAAAAACCATCGCTAAGGTATGGCTTTATTTATTTCCAGGTAACATATTCTATATCGATGATAAATTAAATGGGTATGTCTTCCTTGTTTCAACTAGTTTATTTGTATGATATATTTTATATAGTATTTCTTGACGCCATTACAACATTATATTTATACTTATTAGAGATGAACAATATGAAAATTAGTTATCCACTTAGAACTGTTTCCCATTTTTTAGTGCATAATTATTTACTAGCAGATTTTTCAAATGCTAGGGATTGTATTTTATAGTTCATAATCAAGAACTTTGTTCATTGGAAACATACAACTCTACCTACTGCTTACAAAAAACTTGTTTGATATCTCATGTACTCAGTAATCTGTATCCATATTTTTAAGTATAATGCTTTAAATATATGACGTAAGACCACATCAAGGTCATATTCACTTTGTGGTTAATCTAGTTATATGTATTGCTTGATTTAAGTCTAACTTTCGTGAAGATTTGCAACATTCAGGACATCTATTTGGCATAAGACCACATTAAGGATTCGTCCGCCATTACCCATTGAAAGATTACCCTTGAAAGTAGTACTTTTATATAGGACATGTTGGTCCAATGAATACTGAATGTACAGTGGCTATTTTGCAGCACGCACCAATATTAATGAATATTTCAAAATCCGTCACCAGATAGGGGTGAAATTGAGGGGTGTCAGGTTGGATGGATTTTTCTTAAAAACGAAGTACAGGCCTGTATGAGAATTTCATGAATTTTACACAGCATTTGTGTCAATGGAGGTTAAATATGCATATTAGAGAAAATTTGCAGGAAATGAAGGAAACATTTAATGGCCACCTACATAAAATCTAATAATGGCTTACCCCTAATAAAAAATACCGCCTGTTTTACCACAAAAAATGCCAAAATGTGCTTTGAGCAATGGATGATGGTTTATTTGGCTACATTAGGAAGCTGATGTAGACCAGAATACCGTGCAGCTATTGCATACTGTTAGTATTACATCTAAAGTAAGTTTTAAAAGTAATTAATAAGCCAGTTATTAGGGGATATGCATGAAAAATAAAGTGATAATTTAGGTGGTGCGAAGGTTACAAACCACATTCCACATATTTCCAGTACAATGAATTTCGCCTCCGTTATATCATTTATATTTTTGTAAGAGACATCTATAAATGCATGTTTCTTAACTCCAATACTAACGTGAGTGTTTCTCCTGTTCCAACTTGTCCTTCGTAATTATATGGCACTTGTATATATCATACATGGATCACACAATATGCAATAATGGGCAGGCAGAGGAATTTTTGATTGATGATGATATAAATATATATATTATATGTGTGTATTTAAATTTTATATACATTTCTATTAATATGTTTATTTTGCAATTTTTATAGCATTAATGCATGCTATTTAAACAAATCTTGTCGACAAATGTGTACTTTGACGGGATTGCAGACTGTCGGAGAAATATGAAGGAGACGACGGCGAGGGGGAAATGTTTCCAGAACTCCAGATACAACTCGCTCAGGAACTGACGACCATTCTTGATAGGTACTTTCGTCGTCGACACACAACCACTTATTTTCCCTGATAAATTAGTTCCATTGACACTTGGCAACATTGTATATGGTCAGTAAGTCAAATACAGGTCAATAGTCAATACCAAGGCAATATGAAAATGAACAGTTTATATATATATATACTGTATATATATATTTATATATGTATATACATATATATAATTTGTATATATATGTGTGTGTGTGTGTGTTTTAATATTATATGAATGAATGAATCACTTTATTACAGAATATAACATTCCATATACAAAGAATAAGGTAACTGTGCTTCCTCTACACACGTATAATACATAATTGTACATACATGTAGATTATACTTTTCTAATAAAAGAAACGCATTGTTGTGTATTATTATCATTTTATGCCAACATCTCCATATATTGGATGTATATTTTGTATCATGTTTTATTATATTTCTAATAATTACATTATCAGAACTCTCAATTCTTACAACGAAATTATACACATATTTACGAATTAACATTTGACACATTGGCACATGTCTGACAAACATGGAGCTGGCACTACACCATTCAGGTTCATGACATATCAAGCGGAAAATGTTATACGCAACATACAACTTATTTATTGATGTTCTGTTGTTATGTTTCCACCACAGATGACTAGTATCAGTAGTAGACAGTGAAGTACAGAATGTGCGGGAAAGCAACGTTTTCACTCCTCCTTGGCACATACTAAAAATACGGAGTATTGTATTACCATGAGGATACAACATTCTACGTTTTCTGTTTATATCACAATCATCTTTCATATTATTACATAAGACATGTCCAAGATACTTATATTGGTCAACGATTGGTATACAATCACCATTAAGTAAGAACAAGTTACTAACACTGTTTTTCAACATGTTACATTCCAATATTAATATAGCACTTTTCTTACTGTTACACTTTATATCTTAAGCATCACCGTAGTTCTCACCTACTTTCAACAGTTCACAAAGACCTTTGGCAGATGGCGAACATAACACTAGGTCGTCAGCATACATGATCTGATTAATTTTAGATTCTCCCATATACAACCTACTGGTATATTCAAATCTTGACTGGGTTCATCCATATATATATACTCACAAAAAAGATACAGGAATAAAATTCCACCCTGTCTTACACCATTAGAGACATGAAATCCTTCTGAGGTAATATTATCCCACCGAACATGCATCATTTGGTGAGCATACAAAAAATCAGTGACAATGACGAATATTCAAGCCGTACTGGCCGCTGACGAACGCTGAAAGATGAAGTCACCAGCAGTGGTGCCACCTACTTCATGTCTTTGCACTTTGCCTGTCGCTCGACTGGCTGGTAGTAACGCATATGTGTGGATATAGAACATGATTGTATACCCACACATGCAGAAATGCACGCACAAATACGGGGTATATTCTGGTAATACATTTTTGTGTAGAAAACTTATCAAGCAAATCTTGTAGATTTTTCTCTCCACTCACAAATAAATGGCTACAGGTACTCTGTCATGAGTGGATACCAATTAATAAATCTGTATATTTCTTCAGCCAGCTCCTTGAGACAGACAAGATGAGGTCCAGTGAGAGCCCTCCATCCTCTGACACAGAAGACCTTAGTAAGTATCCAGATAAACGTGGATTGTTTCAGCTTCTTGTTGGCTTCCCAGAGATGTTGAGTTTGGTGTTTGAGAGTTAAGTAGTCACACTGGTCACTGGTCAAGGGATGGGTCTCGTCCTATCTTGACCAATTTTATATGCATATGAAAAGAAGATTACATAATGACATAGTCACTGACATGAGGGTAACCATGGTGAAGAGATTACTTAATGAATATATTCACTGACACAAGGGTAACTATGGTAAGAAGATTATATAATGACATAGTAACTGACACGAGGATAACCATGGTAAGAAGATTATATAGTGACATATTAACTGACACAAGGGTTACCATGGTAAGAAGATTACATAATGACATACCGTAGTCACTGACATGAGGGTAACCATGGTGAAGAGATTACTTAATGATATATTCACTGACACAAGGGTAACTATGGTAAGAAGATTATATAATGACATAGTAACTGACACGAGGATAACCATGGTAAGAAGATTATATAGTGACATATTAACTGACACAAGGGTTACCATGGTAAGAAGATTATATAATGACATAGTAACTGACATGAGGGTAACCATGGTAAGAAGATTATATAATGACATAGTAACTGACACAAGGGTTATCATGGTAAGGAGATTACATAGTGACAGTAAATGACATGAGGGTAACCATGGTACGCATATGACCCTGATGAATGCAGCAGTAGTGGTTTTACTCACTTCAAAGAAGTTGGTCTGGGTTGCTTTTGTTTTGAGTTGTATTCAAGTGTACTATGTGGATGGGGAAATACAGTTACTTTACATGAATGGCGTACTTTTCTAACATCTGCTTGCTGCAAATGAACAACTGAAAGTGAACAAATGAAAAATTACTTAATTAGGTTCGCAATTCATCTGCATAGTAAAAATCAAGATTTACTAGTTCTATATTTTATTTCCACCCGAAAGCTTGCTCTGATTATGACTTGCATATACCCGGCTCATTGTACAATGCATTATGAATCTTGTTTGTTACACATTTGAGGGTTCTTGAGTCATTGGCCGCTGTAGAAGTCTGTTATTTTTTATTATTTAATTTAGAACTACAGTTTGTTGCGAGACAGTTTCGTAGACGTGTTGTTGTTAATCTTTCTAGGCTTCAAACTGTTCACAACGTCCGACCCAACCAAAACGAAGGGCCCTGACGTGTCACGGAGATGTCCAGTGGAGGAGAGCAGTAGTGACAGGTGACATTCTTATTGACGTCAACACCTCTATAACATTTGTCTACTTAAGGGTAACCTGCAGGTCGATAAATTATGACAGATGCAGTTGTGAGATCATGTCATTTTCCGGCAGACTAACATCTTATACAACACCATGTAAAAGCATTTTTCAATATTTGAACTATAAATACCAATAATAACATGATTTATAATATGCCCCTCTTTCTCTAAGAAACAAATCCAGCATGGCGGCCAATTTTAAATGTCCAGTAATCATCAAAACGGTCGTATGATACCAGACACATGCCGACCAGCAAGCCCGCCACATTTGGTACCATCTTGTCCGGAAGTTTACTTATTTTAAGATGTCGTGTTCTAGTTTCTCTAGAACCTGATTAGATAACTCTCTTTGGAATATTATTTATGTGACCCAAGTACCATATAAGGACCAATTACCCAACCGGTGGCTCATTATAATATCGCGTAGATTTCTAATCCAATGAACGCGACCAGTGTGTCTGTGACCGCATCATCAGCCAATCAGCACCACTTCCAGGAGCTGCAGAATGCGTAAACAACATGGAGTTGAGTAAAAAGAAGTTTTCTACTGTGCATGGGTATGGTGTGAAAAAGAGGACGAAAACCTGGAGGAGGCAGACCAAGGAAGACAGGTAAATAAATAGACGATTCATAGTCGTAGCGGAGAAAATTATTGTATATTACTAAAGGTTAACCGTAAACAGGCATTGCAAACGACTGCGATCGTGGAAGCATGGCACAACGCCACAAGACAAATAATTCCTGTGAGGCGTGTATTGGTAATGGCAGGGGTATAACATTGCATTTGCAATAAATAGCGAGTTACTTCGTGAAAATAACAACGTGTATAATATTATATTATGATTGTATTAGGCGTTTCGTTGTTTTGATACAGTATTTTGTTTCAGAGTTATTTAGGTAGTGGTTATACTAAATTACTACATTTTATTGGTGTATATAATTATCTTAAAATATCGGTTATTACTAATAAATTATAATTAAATTAAGATATAAGGTACTAATCATTACTTGTGTGCAGTATTTTTATTTGATGTTTCACTGTTTTAGTTGAAGAGATACCTTCTGTGTCCACCACTGATCTACAAACATTGTCTGCCAGCCAAAAGAAGCTTGTATTGCTTTCTCAACACGATGAAGCTGCTGCTTCAGACAGCACGAAAGGCAGTGTTCAGCTCAAGAAAGACTGTGGAGATAGCAGTTGCCATGGGGGTGGTCCAGTTCAACAAGGGCGCTGGCATGTTGATTAGTGCGACCGAGGCTGTCGTTCCACAGCCTGGCCCAAGTCCACAGTTCTCTGCGTTGGCAGTGAGACAGGACTTGACTCGGCTGCGTAAAGAAGACGTAGCTGCCAAAGCTGAGACTTGCTCCAGCAGAAAGCGGAAGGCTCTGCTGGAAGTGCAGGCAGATGACAAACAGAGAGGAGTGTCACTTGTATGACCTGGGTGCCTGGTAGTGACACATACAAACATCGAGAGGAGGGTCACTTGTATGACCCGGGTGTCTGGTAGTGACACATACAAACAGTGAGAGGGTCACTTGTATGACCCGGGTGCCTGGTAGTAACACATACAAACAGTGAGGGGGGTCACTTGTATGACCCGGGTTCCTGGTAGTGACACATACAAACAGTGAGAGGAGGGTTACTTGTATGACCCGGGTGCCTGGTAGTGACACATACAAACAGTGAGAGGAGGGTCACTTGTATGACCCGGGTGTCTGGTAGTGACACATGCAAACAGTGAGAGGAGGGTCACTTGTATGACCCGGGTGTCTGGTAGTGACACATGCAAACAGTGAGAGGAGGGTCACTTGTATGACCCGGGTGTCTGGTAGTGACACATACAAACAGTGAGAGGAGGGTCACTTGTATGACCCGGGTGCCTGGTAGTGACACATACAAACAGTGAGAGGAGGGTCACTTGTATGACCCGGGTGTCTGGTAGTGACACATACAAACAGTGAGAGGAGGGTCACTTGTATGACCCGGATGCCTGGTAGTGACACATGCAAACTTGGCATGAACGAGATACCGTATTCATTCTTTTTAGCGTACAGTACGCTTACGATATTATAAAAAATGTGTTTCTCAAACCAGTGTGAAAATGACAAAATGGTGGCGTCACATGGTGGAAATCGTGTATTTTTTGCTGTCTTTATTCTACTCCACTAAGTGGCGCCACTTGATTGTTCATTTCCGTTTTTAAAATAAACATGGCGCCATTGACAGGCGTGTCACTCTGAATTATAAAACACACTTTTGTTAATTATTTAATGTTACCACATATTTCAAACTACTTCTCATTGGAGAGATAAGTTAGCAGTGGACAGCAGAAAACAAACGATCTGCATGACAGTGGTGTTAAGACACGGACGAAGTCAGAGAACAGGCCATGCCATCGTCTGCATGCATTCAAGTTCAACTTCAAGCTTAGTTCAGCCGGGATGACACAGCCTCACAGTCACAGGTCAACGTAACTGAAGCTGACTGGACGTGATTAATACATCCATGTGATGGTGATTTTGTGGTCAAAGGGATACTGAAACTTTGCAGTGGCTGTGAATGCAGGTTGAACTTTCTTTCTGATACTGTCAATGATTTACATGGAATTACAGTAAATGATGGATCCAGGGCAGTGATCAGTTTTAGTCACATCGACATCCGCCTGATCAGGCCCTGCTGGAAAAGGTGGTGTACGCTAATTAGGGCATGTACGCTAAAAAGAACGAATACGGTATGTTCAATAAAAAGTGTTGTACATGTTTACATGACCTGTATTTTTTCATTAAATGACCCTAGTATATACTATATCTAGTTTTATACATTTAGTTAATGGTTTCCCATTTATGTTTTCAGTGTTTTATGTTGTTTTGTTTTGTTGCTGTTTTGTCAAAATGACTTTTTTGAACATTTGTCAAATTAAAAAAAATTGAGAAGAACTGTAAGATAGCCAACTGAGATTGTTACCAGTTGTTCCCATATATGTTCCACATACAATTATTTTTTACAATTGCATGATTCCACATAAAAAAATTAGTTCACCATTTTTTTTAAATTCACCTATCCTGGTCATGTTCAAACGTCTGTTGTCATGGCAACACATATTAAAATGAGCCAATATTTGATACACTAAGTACTGTTTACATACCTAACAAGTGTTCCAAATTTGATTTAGATAGATTGATTATCAACAGAGATAATAATAATAAAATTTATTTACACACCATCAAATCCGTATGAATGAGTACATGGCTGTAGACAGCGGTGGATATTTGTGTATGAATAGTCTAGCATTAATTGCAACGTAGCTGAATGCTTCCCAGAGAAGTCGAGATGGTGTTCGATTGAACAGGTCTGCCAGGGAGTAAAGTATAAATCACTTTGAGCAGTCCTGAGGACTGGATACTGCACTATATAGGAACTTACCTTTACTTCACTTTAACTTTTAAAAACATTTGTTTACTTCATCCTCACAAGTTATACAGTTGAACCACACTATTGAGGTCACCCTCGCTATTAAGGTCATCAGGACTGGACAAAAGTGACCTTAATTGCAAGGTTACTGTATTAGCGAGACTAATTTCATATTCTTTACTGTTAAGAATTATTTGGGACTGTCCAAAGGTGACCTTAATTACAAGGTGGCTGTATTACTGAGGTGATCGTACAGCAATGTTCCACTGTACTGCACTTTCCCCTGGCTTTTATGCCACACAATCTATGGATGTGTGGAAAATCATTTGTACTTTGTCCCACTTGCTGTCGTCATACCAGGAACAGCTCAACGTCAAAGAATAATTCAAGGAAGTCCCTTTTATTTGTTTGACTACCGGTAGCAGTGATGTGTAATGACACACAATATGTCCATATGCAGCCACAAAACACTTATTTAAAACATTGCAGTTTAACTGGGTAAAGCCTCAACGGATAGCTCCAAGTTTCCATAGGTTGTTGGGCCAAGCAGAGCTACTCATGTAGTTGGCTGCCCCGGTTCAAGACAATGGTTTACTGGTATATATAGAGAGGTGTAGACGTTGGGGCAAACACTAATGACTCTGGACTGTTTGACTAAGATAACGAGCTCCTTAGGGAAATCTACGATTAAACAGAATCAGCTGATAGTTTAAGGAGCCTTTTCAAAATGGAAAAAGCCGCCACCATATGACAGAGGACACTATTTCCGTGACAGACTGGCAACAGTGTCCCATGGTGCATCCTGATGTTGACAGATCTTAGTATACAAGAAGTGAAATCGATTTTAGCTAAATTAGGCTTATAAGGTTATAACAATTTTAGTGAAACGGTCCTGAAGTGACTGCACCATGTGTTGTGACAGTGAAACGGTCCCTAAGTGACTGCACCCTGTGTTGTGACAGTGAAACGGTCCCTAAGTGACTGCACCCTGTGTTGTGACAGTGAAACGGTCCCTAAGTGACTGCACCCTGTGTTGTGACAGTGAAACGGTCCCTAAGTGACTGCACCCTGTGTTGTGATAGTGAATGAACCAGCATGTCAATTGTGTCTTGCTACTGTTTCAGTGACTCCGAGTACGAGCGACTGGCCTCTGTGGCCGTGTCAGCTCAGCAGGTCTTATCTGGCAGTGGACTTGGACGCGCAGACACAAAGTGTGAACACAGTAACAGAGACAAGCTGGTGAAACACGCAGAAGAACATTGCAAGCAACAATCAAACAGCAGTGTTTCTGTGGACAGTTCTGACAATGTGTCAGTGAAAAAAAGATGCAAACAAGAAGGGAGAATATCAGATGTGACACCACTGAATGAGAAGAAAACGAAAAAAAACCGGAATAAGCACAAATATTCTGAAATAAGTACGGCTGAAATATGTCAGGAAGTTTTGAATGGAAGAACTGATAGTGGGGAAATATTTCATGTGACACCATCTGATCACACGGAATCAGTTAGCAAAACTGATACTGTGGTTAAGAAGAAAAAGCATAAAAAGAGAAAGTTTCTTGAAACTGAAAAGTAATAATGTTGGATAAAATGTTTCATTTCACTTAGTTATTGGTTTATCATTATTGTTCGGTGTATTTCATGTAATGTAAAGCATGTATTCTTTCCTTGGTGCTACTCAAAAACCAAGTCGAGCTAGAACAGCCAGAATGAAACACACTGAACCTATGACTTGTCATTCTTCTTCCGTCGCCATTATCAATCACGGGGTCAGCCTGGAGTGTAGGAGTCAGTGCCACTATCCCTCACAGGGTCAGCCTGGAGTGTAGGAGTCAGCGCCACTATCCCTTAAGGGTCAGCCTGGAGTGTAGGAGTCAGTGCCACTATCCCTCACAGGGTCAGCCTGGAGTGTAGGAGTCAGTGCCACTATCCCTCACAGGGTCAGCCTGGAGTGTAGGAGTCGGCGCCACTATCCCTCACAGGGTCAGCCTGGAGTGTAGGAGTCGGCGCCACTATCCCTCACAGGGTCAGCCTGGAGTGTAGGAGTCGGTGCCACTATCCCTCACAGGGTCAGCCTGGAGTGTAGGAGTCGGTGCCACTATCCCTCACAGGGTCAGCCTGGAGTGTAGGAGTCGGTGCCACTATCCCTCACAGGGTCAGCCTGGAGTGTAGGAGTCGGCGCCACTATCCCTCACAGGGTCAGCCTGGAGTGTAGGAGTCGGCGCCACTATCCCTCACAGGGTCAGCCTGGAGTGTAGGAGTCAGCGCCACTATCCCTCACAGGGTCAGCCTGGAGTGTAGGAGTCGGCGCCACTATCCCTCACAGGGTCAGCCTGGAGTGTAGGAGTCGGCGCCACTATCCCTCATGGGGTCAGCCTGGAGTGTAGGAGTCAGCGCCACTATCCCTCACAGAGGGTCAGCCTGGAGTGTAGGAGTCAGCGCCACTATCCCTCACAGGGTCAGCCTGGAGTGTAGGAGTCAGTGCCACTATACCTCACAGGGTCAGCCTGGAGTGTAGGAGTCAGCGCCACTATCCCTCACAGGGTCAGCCTGGAGTGTAGGAGTCGGCGCCACTATCCCTCACAGGGTCAGCCTGGAGTGTAGGAGTCAGCGCCACTATCCCTCACAGGGTCAGCCTGGAGTGTAGGAGTCGGCGCCACTATCCCTCACAGGGTCAGCCTGGAGTGTAGGAGTCGGCGCCACTATCCCTCATGGGGTCAGCCTGGAGTGTAGGAGTCAGCGCCACTATCCCTCACAGAGGGTCAGCCTGGAGTGTAGGAGTCAGCGCCACTATCCCTCACAGGGTCAGCCTGGAGTGTAGGAGTCAGTGCCACTATACCTCACAGGGTCAGCCTGGAGTGTAGGAGTCAGCGCCACTATCCCTCACAGGGTCAGCCTGGAGTGTAGGAGTCAGCGCCACTATCCCTCACAGGGTCAGCCTGGAGTGTAGGAGTCGGCGCCACTATCCCTCACAGGGTCAGCCTGGAGAGTAGGAGTCGGAGCACTATCCCTCACAGGGTCAGCCTGGAGTGTAGGAGTCAGCGCCACTATCCCTCACAGGGTCAGCCTGGAGTGTAGGAGTCAACGCCACTATCCGTCACAGGGTCAGCCTGGAGAGTAGGAGTCGGCGCTACTATCCCTCACAGGGTCAGCCTGGAGTGTAGGAGTCAGCGCCACTATCCCTCACAGGGTCAGCCTGGAGAGTAGAAGTCAACGCCACTATCCCTCACAGGGTCAGCCTGGAGTGTAGGAGTCAGTGCCACTATCCCTCACAGGGTCAGCCTGGAGAGTAGGAGTCAACGCCACTATCCCTCACAGGGTCAGCCTGGAGAGTAGGAGTCGGCGCCACTATCCCTCACAGGGTCAGCCTGGAGTGTAGGAGTCAACGCCACTATCCCTCACAGGGTCAGCCTGGAGAGTAGGAGTCGGCGATACTATCCCTCACAGGGTCAGCCTGGAGTGTAGGAGTCGGCGCTACTATCCCTCACAGGGTCAGCCTGGAGTGTAGGAGTCAGCGCCACTATCCCTCATAGGGTCAGCCTGGAGTGTAGGAGTCGGCGCCACTATCCCTCACAGGGTCAGCCTGGAGTGTAGGAGTCAGCGCCACTATCCCTCATGGGGTCAGCCTGGAGTGTAGGAGTCAGCGCCACTATCCCTCACAGGGTCAGCCTGGAGTGTAGGAGTCAGTGCCACTATCCCTCACAGGGTCAGCCTGGAGAGTAGGAGTCAACGCCACTATCCCTCACAGGGTCAGCCTGGAGAGTAGGAGTCGGCGCCACTATCCCTCACAGGGTCAGCCTGGAGTGTAGGAGTCAACGCCACTATCCCTCACAGGGTCAGCCTGGAGAGTAGGAGTCGGCGATACTATCCCTCACAGGGTCAGCCTGGAGTGTAGGAGTCGGCGCTACTATCCCTCACAGGGTCAGCCTGGAGTGTAGGAGTCAGCGCCATTATCCCTCATAGGGTCAGCCTGGAGTGTAGGAGTCGGCGCCACTATCCCTCACAGGGTCAGCCTGGAGTGTAGGAGTCAGCGCCACTATCCCTCATGGGGTCAGCCTGGAGTGTAGGAGTCAGCGCCACTATCCCTCACAGGGTCAGCCTGGAGTGTAGGAGTCAGCGCCACTATACCTCACAGGGTCAGCCTGGAGTGTAGGAGTCAGCGCCACTATCCCTCACAGGGTCAGCCTGGAGTGTAGGAGTCAGCGCCACTATCCCTCACAGGGTCAGCCTGGAGTGTAGGAGTCAGTGCCACTATACCTCACAGGGTCAGCCTGGAGTGTAGGAGTCAGCGCCACTATCCCTCACAGGGTCAGCCTGGAGTGTAGGAGTCAGCGCCACTATCCCTCACAGGGTCAGCCTGGAGAGTAGGAGTCGGCGCCACTATCCCTTACAGGGTCAGCCTGGAGTGTAGGAGTCGGCGCCACTATCCCTCACAGGGTCAGTCTGGAGTGTAGGAGTCAGTGCCACTATCCCTCACAGGGTCAACCTGGAGTGTAGGAGTCGGCGCCACTATCCCTCATGGGGTCAGCCTGGAGTGTAGGAGTCGGCGCCACTGTCCTATGACTCATGCAGCTATATAATGATAATCGTCCATTTTATTTAGTCCATAGTTAGTGCGATTCAGGTTTTATTCTGTAGTATGTAAATAGTAGCATGTACAGTCAGTTTAGTAGGAGCATATACTGTGTCAAAACCATACAAAACATTACACTGAGTAACTTCCGAAATCTGTATAGTCATAGTATTGAGCATGCTGTAGTATGTGTGGTTGATACTAGATACCTAAAGAAATATAAAATGAGCAAAAAATCAAATTGCGGCAGCATATAACATAACTGATGATTTCATCAAAACTTACTTTAATAAAAGTGAACAAATGATCTGGCATATTGTAGCCTATACTAGGTTTGATTTTTCACGAAAGTAGATTTCAATGAGCCAGGTGAGAATGTAATGGAACAGCTTTAACATAAGGAAGTGAATACGTCGTTGATCCACAGTATTTATTCAGATCACACAAAGATAACAAGCTTTCACAGTTTAATAATCACAGCATCTTTTATAAAGCAGAAAGATACACTCCATATTATGTACATACAATATTTACATTGTCACCAGTGCGCTAACAAACAAACATCTAATCTTGATCACGTCTAGTTTTGTTGTTACATCTGATTTCTGCTGAACATGTTTACGTTAATATGCTACCAAATTTCAAAGCACACTGTTTTGGTGCTTGTACTATTCAAACTTAGATAAATGTGAATATTTGAACAAATTAATGATCTATTGCCTGTGTTAATGGTACAAGTGTCGGCAGGTTTACACAATGAAAAATAGTTTGCATCTTAATAAATCAATGGCTTTCTTGTACACACAGTGGATTTTAAAAGTATGTAGATACAATATCAACTGTGTGAGACACGCTAAAGTGTGTTCAAAGGAAAATAGATGTTTTAAAATGTCGGGTAGTATTCTACATTGTAAGGACAACTGGATAAACACATACATATGATAATTATAATATGAAGGGGGTACAACACCAACCAACAATTAGAAATAACAAAGTGCAATTAGCTGTCGGCTAAGTGACTATGGAGTGCCAACATAAACCTAAATGAAGCTGTGATATGAAACATTAATTGACCAGGCAATCAGTGCTGTTTCAATAAAACTTCCAAATCACAAGATTCTCAACAAATGAGACAAGCAAGTTGTTGCTACATTTTTAGATCTCTAGAAAGAAAACATTCAGCTCTGGGAAATGGTAACCATGATTATGTAACACCTGGTTTCTTTAGAACGTTTTGCACGAAACTCGGTCTGTTTGAAGTGTTGACATTTTAAAGTGCACGCATCCCTTTTATGATTGGTGCACAGTAGACATCCGCCTACACTTTCATGTGAACATGGATATGTTTATGCCTAACAGTGGGAATATGTTTTGCATTATTTACAGTACACGTATTACAATATGTATTTACAACCGGCACATACAAAGCCAGAAATACAAGACAAACGCTTGCACTCAATTTACAACACTTGCTATCAACTTCCAAGTTTGTTGTATCAGTTGCGAGTTATACACCTGTAATTTCAAGGATTTCCTGGAAGCAACCAAACAATCATAGCATGTAATAAAAATCAAAACTTTCATATCCAAAACATATTTTACCTGGTAAAGGCTTTCGTCTAACGTTGACTTCATCAGTACCGATGACGCAGAATGACGTAATCGTACAGGCAGTTCATAACTGCCCTCCTCTCTGTTGATGGGTGTTCTGGTCTTCCTGATCCAGATGGCTTCTTTGATGTGCCGGTTCTTCTGTTGGGTTCATTGTCTACAATTTTCACACCCTCCCAGTCTATGATGTGGTTTTCGGTTGTCGTAAGGGCGGATTTATTGATGGTAGACATCTATCTTTTTTCCCCGCTCCTTGTGTATTTTTCGTGTTGTCTACGTCCTTTCTGTGTTCCTCCAGTCGTGTTTTGAGTAGTCTCCCCAATGTACTCGGCACCACAATTCTTGCACGGTATTTGGTACACCAGTTCGCCCTGTTCTTCTAGCTGTACTTTGTCCTTGGGATGTACCAACAGGTGCCTGAGGGTGGTGTGGGGACGCATGGCTGTTGCTACTCCATACTTCTTCAGTACTCGATGTACTCTCTCTTTCGTGTATGATGACATGATACGTTAGACAAAAGCCTTTACCCCAGACCAGATCAAATATGTTTTGGATATGAAAAATGAAAGTTTTTGATTTTAAAAAGAACTATCCTGAAGAATGTTCTGGAATCATAGCATGTGCATATTGAGTACAATGTTTGATTCCTCTTCCTCATTTAAATCCTTCACAAAATGATACACAATCTTGCAAAGATTATGTATTATGATCCCACGAGGATGTCTTGACCCCAATGAATCCTGTTGCCAGTTTAAACAAAATACATTCCGAAAGGAACTGACTGAAGAAATGATACCATCACCATTTATTGTGCTTTGAAAAGTACCGCAATGTGAACCTGACCCATCTTGAAAATTACAAACAGTTTACCACACCCCTCAACACTTAATATCAACCTTTGGTAAGCAATCCATGTTAGTTATAACCTGTCCCAAAGAACTTGCTATGGTTTACTAATTTTTTTATTTAATTAATTGTTATTAATTTAATACCTTTTTTATGAAAACAAGCAACCCCCCATTATGCATCTTAATTAAGAATCCTCCATTGCATAAATATGCCAAGTTTCTTGCTTATGTTTTCAAGTAATGTATCAAATTATTACAACCTGTAATAATTTGTAATTTATAAGAAATATGGCCCTTGATGGTTAATTCAGCTGTGACTGCCTTCAATAACAAGCCACAACATATACACAAATATGATGTAGAGCTCCATTATATCTAGACCCATTAATGAAGAAGTGTTACAAATAACATATTTACAGTAACAAACAAGTACACACAACCCAACAAATATTTCTTCCTTTATAACTGAAGGAGACTCGCTGTGCGGATTAAATGACTAGTTAACTACACCAGGGGCTTTAGTTAACTACACTAAGCCTGGCAGATATCCTACATAACTGGATCAGTTGTACAGCTGCACTTTATCCTAGATATCCTACGCAACGTACGTAAGTTCACTGGATCAGTTGTACAGCTGCACTTTATCCTAGATATCCTACGCAACGTACGTAAGTTCACTGGATCAGTTGTACAGCTGCACTTTATCCTAGATATCCTACGCAACGTAAGTAAGTTCACTGGATCAGTTGTACAGCTGCACTTTATCCTAGATATCCTACGCAACGTACGTAAGTTCACTGGATCAGTTGTACCGCTGCACTTTATTCTAGATATCCTACGCAACGTACGTAAGTTCACTGGATCAGTTGTACAGCTGCACTTTATCCTAGATATCCTACAAAACATACGTAAGTTCACTGGATCAGTTGTACAGCTGCACTTTATCCTAGATATCCTATACAACATACGTAAGTTCACTGGATCAGTTGTACAGCTGCACTTTATCCTAGATATCCTACGCAACGTACGTAAGTTCACTGGATCAGTTGTACCGCTGCACTTTATTCTAGATATCCTACGCAACGTACGTAAGTTCACTGGATCAGTTGTACAGCTGCACTTTATCCTAGATATCCTACGCAACGTACGTAAGTTCACTGGATCAGTTGTACAGCTGCACTTTATCCTAGATATCCTACGCAACGTACGTAAGTTCACTGGATCAGTTGTACCGCTGCACTTTATTCTAGATATCCTACGCAACGTACGTAAGTTCACTGGATCAGTTGTACAGCTGCACTTTATCCTAGATATCCTACAAAACATACGTAAGTTCACTGGATCAGTTGTACAGCTGCACTTTATCCTAGATATCCTATACAACATACGTAAGTTCACTGGATCAGTTGTACAGCTGCACTTTATCCTAGATATCCTACGCAACATACGTAAGTTCACTGGATCAGTTGTACTGCTGCACTTTATCCTAGATATCCTACGCAACGTACGTAAGTTCACTGGATCAGTTGTACCGCTGCACTTTATTCTAGATATCCTATGCAACGTACGTAAGTTCACTGGATCAGTTGTACAGCTGCACTTTATCCTAGATATCCTACGCAACGTACGTAAGTTCACTGGATCAGTTGTACAGCTGCACTTTATCCTAGATATCCTACGCAACGTACGTAAGTTCACTGGATCAGTTGTACCGCTGCACTTTATTCTAGATATCCTACGCAACGTACGTAAGTTCACTGGATCAGTTGTACAGCTGCACTTTATTCTAGATATCCTACGCATCGTACGTAAGTTCACTGGATCAGTTGTACAGCTGCACTTTATCCTAGATATCCTACGCAACGTATGTAAGTTCACTGGATCAGTTGTACAGCTGCACTTTATCCTAGATATCCTACGCAACTTACGTAAGTTCACTGGATCATTTGTACAGCTGCACTTTATCCTAGATATCCTACGCAACGTACGTAAGTTCACTGGATCAGTTGTACTGCTGCACTTTATTCTAGATATCCTACGCAACGTACGGAAGTTCACTGGATCAGTTGTACAACTGCACTTTATCCTAGATATCCTACACAACGTACGTAATTTCACTGGATCAGTTTATCCTAGAACTATCTGTCTTCAGCACTTGTGCTGTGGCTACTATAATACACAGCTCCCTGAACCCACATCATAGACAGCTCCCTGAGCCCACATCATAGACAGCATTTACAGGAAATCTCAATGTAATTAATCATTCGACCATTCTCACAAGCCGGGCATGGTATTGGCCACGATTGGCTAAAACCCAAACACCCAAATTTTGAATGGCAATGAGGTGATTGACTCAGCTTAACTTCAGTGTCTTCACAAGTAGACATCACAGGGTGTACTGAGACTGACGTAATCAGCAGCGCCTCCTGGCGTGTATAGATGGATGAACCGTCAATAAAAAGTAACTAATTTTGGGCTGTGAATCAATAAAAGTTATACTGCCAACCTTATAAACCTCTTTACATAAACTGGCTGGTGGAGATGTGGTAGCTCGTGAGGCTTGTTAATTAAGGTAAGACCATATCCAAATGGTCAATGCTTTCCCTGAACCATGGTCAATGCTTTCCCTTCTCACACCTGTTGAGATGTCTGGAATGATACTGTGTAATTAAGCGGCTAAACAAGTCCAAGCTAACCATCAGAATTGAACACACTGGTCATTTCTGTAAATGCCAATGTTTCTCTGTGTATGTAAAACTTCATAAATATCTACTGATAATTGGAGGGCGAACACATCACATCAGCTAGAAAATATATCGTGCACTCATGTGAAGTTAGAATAATGTCAAGTTACAATTATAGCATGCATGTCGACCGAAGGCAGGCGCGCTGTCGTGACCTTTCACCAGAGTTGAAACCATAAATTGCACAAGTCAACAACATCAAGTTGACAGTGTCTACATATATCACGTGTATAACGTACATCATTTAGCTGTGCATGCTCATGGGACCCACAGCACCAAACAAACTGAGGCAAAACTTTCTTGTATAAACTGGATTAAAGAAAGCAACACATGTCCTGTGACGTCCAGCGGAAACTCATCTCCCACATGGAAACAAAGAGATCAGTCAGAGCAGTGAGTGGTCAAAACTGCCCACTCTTGAACCTTGTGTCCTTGAACCTTGACCCTTGTGTGCTTTGTATAGGTTGACGGCTCTACGCATGGTTGACCAGATCCACCTAGGGGGAAAAGGAGACATAATCAGTGTTGAATATGCTGGGGAAACAATGTCACAAAGAATTTTTAAATCATCTTGCACTGAATCTAGTTATTTATGCATAACATGATTAATTTTCTCAAATCTGACAATGTTACAGGTGTAGGAAATATTCCTTATGGGTTTGTGTCATGAACTTTAAACCAGGTTTGCTTTTTATTACGGGAACAATAAGCATCAGATGGCATGAATTATAGATGATCAGTTCAAAAGTTGTCTGCTTTTTAGTTCTTTGGGCCGAAGGTCCAACGAACTTATGCCATCACTCTACTGCCATATCTCAGAAACCGTTCTGCAACTTTTCTCTAATTTTGCATAGACATCTTAGGGTACTGCTGCTATGCACGAGAAATGTGTATTTGATTGAATCATTCTAACCCCTCAATGGTAAATTTTCATATTTTGCCTATTTTTTCAAAACCTCTTCAGTAACTTCTCAGATTTTGTATAGACATTTCATGAGGTAGTGCCACTGTACACAAAAAATCTGTCTTTGATTTAATCATTCTAAGGGCACCTCAGGGCCCCCCAAAATGAGACGTTATGTTACTTGTGTATCAAGCATTGGACTGGTTGCTAAAAGACAGTGTCCTTAAGAGACTGCAACCCTAATAGACACTACACAGGTTGCATGCCATGGCATTGGCCAGATTATTGACGTGTCATTGAGGGGCACTGGATTCTGCCTTAAATGTACTGTAGTAAACAGGCAGTTGCTGAAATAAAGTAGCCTTGTGAACTAGTACCACTGTGTTGAGTATTGCCTTCATTGTTATTGTATGATGCAGTGTTACTGCGTAGCAATGAATATTTGGTTATACAATGTTGAATTTTGTTTTCATGTGAATAATGACTCTTGACTTTAAAATGGATTTTTCTCCATAACTATTTTTTGACGGGTGCCCTCTTTAAATTCTTGTAATAGTGCAAATATTTCAGTAACCTTTTCTCTAATTTTGCATAGACATTTCATGTGGTAGTGCCACTATACACAAGAAATCTGTATTTGACTGAATCATTCTAACCCCCCCCAAGACCCCCCAAACTCCAAAGGACTTCAGGGCCTGTTGGCCCATTTTTTATTATGGGAACAATAACTGTTAATCAGATGGCATGAATTATAGATGATCAGTTCAAAAGTTGTCCGAAGAACAATTGTCAATAATATGTTAGCTGCAGACTGTTTCACAAAAATCATTATGAGACCCAGTTTTGCTCTTAACAAATTATTTCGCTCCTTAACAGTGATCTTGTATACTAAAAACTCTCAACACCAGGAGGCGCCAACAGGATACTTTTGCCAACGCGTCACAGAAATAGTTTCCTTGGTGATATGGCGGCAGATTTTTGCATTTTGAAAAGCTCCTTAAATGTAACAATGGATCCTGTCTAATTATGGATCTTCCTTAAATGTAATAATGGATCCTGTCTAATTATGGATCTTCCTTAAATGTAACAATGGATCCTGTCTAATTATGGATCTTCCTTAAATGTAACAATGGATCCTGTCTAATTATGGATCTTCCTTTATGAGCTTATTTCCTTAGTGAAATGGTCCACAGTTCTATGTCTCTTAATCATAAAAAAACCTTTTCCAGCGTGACAGTCTTGTGATAGCGACCACGGAACGTCGCATAGCAGAAGAGCGTGATCATCATGACAAACAGGAAGTAGCTCGTGTGAAGCAAGTGCAGGTTGATCACGGAGCGATCACGCTGAAAATGAACACCAGAAATGAGAAACATGCAATCTTAGAGTTTAGTTTCACTAAACATGTCGGTAGCACTTGACTGGGCAACAGACACGGTTTCCGAGATGTGACATTGTACAGCATTTGTATTTGTCAATTCCGTTTACATAACAAAATTCCAGATGTGTAACACTACATTATATCTTTTTATGAGTGGGGATGTAAATGAGTCGATGCACCCACCAGACTGAGGATGTAAATGAGTCGATGCACCCACCAGAGTGAGTCAGACAGTGCGGGTGTAATTGAGCTGATGCACTCACCAGAGTGAGCCAGACAGTGAGGGTGTAAATGAACTGATGCACTCACCAGAGTGAGCCGGACAATGAGGGTGTAAATGAGCTGATGCACTCACCAGAGTGAGCCAGACAATGAGGGTGTAAATGAGCTGATGCACTCACCAGAGTGAGCCAGACAATGAGGGTGTAAATGAGCTGATGCACTCACCAGAGTGAGCCAGACAGTGAGGGTGGGGTCGAGCTTGTAGTGGACTCTGATGAAGGGACGGGCGCGGCAGTAGTAGGTGGCGTAGTGACTGCGCCGCTGCTGCGCAACAATGCGCGCCGTGTAGTCAACATTACCCAGGGTGCCGTTCAGATTCTCACAGCGATCCGGACTCCTAAAACCACCAGACATGTATATGTTTTCCCTAAATATCTTCATGGTTATCTTCTGGTAAAGAAACAAAACTTTGGGGGAAGTTAATGTGTGACACAAACAAAGTGCCTGCTAACTTCTTTTACCAAGAAACAAATGTTGTGTAGCACTGAATATCAATGTTATGACACGTTCCCTTAGGCTTAGAGGTCAAAGGAACTGTCATACAAAATTGAAAGTAAATGTGACAATATTTGAAAACAATGTGCTCATTCCAGATTATGCGAGCAAGTACAAAAACAGTGTATGCTTGCTCAAAGTAAGCTTAGTGTCACGAACAAACAGTTGCGATACAGACAATCTGGGCTGCTTGGGTGTATGAGAGAGACATAATAATAATATTTTATTTTGTTAAGTGCAACATCCAATATTTTTCACAGCACTTTACAACAATATACAAATGTATGTTAAAAATAATACATTTGAATAAAATGGGCCAAGTGTCTATATGGGACCCCGGCTGACCAAATGAGTGATAAGTCGGAAAAATTGTAACATTGTTTTCTTACATCCTTGTAAAGGTTTGGTAGGGTGCTTTACACGGTTTCAAAAAATATGACTGCTACAAAAATTTGCAAAGTTATGGAGCATTGAACATGGTAGGGATCAAAACGTGAAAATGAAGAAAACGGCTGTTGAAGTTTTACATTATATATGCAAATGGATCGCATGGAAATATTACACGCACAACATTCAAATGTGGCACACAAAATGTAATATGTATGTTATGTTGCAATGATACACTGGAAGTACAAATGTGCTGCTACAAAGACTTATCAAGTTATGCCAGATTATGTCTTTATGTGTAAAACTAGGAGGACAGATTATTTGAGAGCAAAAGGTAGACTCACTGTTTGACACAGTTTAAAACCTACAGGCAACTGTCCAGTTTAACAGGGGTCTAGTGGCTTAATGCTGTCTGTTGACACAAGCTACTGCCAGTGACCAATTACACATTAGTCACAGTTTTCATCAAACAATAGCAGGCAGAGAATCTTAGCTCCACAGCTGGGTGTAATACACAACCAGAGCCACCACTGATTCATGGTCAAGTAGATTAGCTCAATGCACCAACTAAGACAATACACAACACTGTGAGTGACAGTGTCCAGAGTGAGGGCTTAAGCAGTGTCATCATTGCTGAATAGATCAATTAAACCTGCCAAGTGGGTGACATTCTGCACAAGTGTTCATTAATCCTTAGTGATTGTTCAGAACACCAGACTGACCACATACCTAAACAAAGCGAATGTAATAGGTGAAGAACAGGCAGTGTTCAGATAGGGGTATTGGTTGAATTGTATTTGTCTTGACGCAAAAGGCTTTACTGTGCCTTCATCGATTATAAGAAAGCATTTGATTTAGTAGACCGGTCCTCACTGTGGTCTAAGATAATTTCATGCGGTATTAATGGTAATGTGTTGAAAGTTGCATACAACATGTACAAAAATACTAAATCATGTATAAATCAGGGCCAGGCTGTGTCAGCCTTCTTCTCATGTGATGTAGAGGTATGGCAAGGAGAAAACTTGTGTCCTTTGTTATTTGCTATTTACCTGAATAATTTTGAACACTGTTAGTCACAATTATAATGGACTTGACATGGCAGCTGGTGAAATTTACAACAACCTTAGTGATGATGATGTAGAAAATGTATGTTCTACTATATGCTGATGACCCTATATTCATATATATGATTCATGTATATATCTTCTAATGGTTGACATTTGGTTGATTCAGGTGTCAACTATATTGTGAATCTGTAATTATGAGTCTATATTGATACAATTGATTTATACAGTACCATGTCTACACAAGGCATGGCAAGCATAAACAGAACAGTAGAATGCATTTGATATCAATAAAGTGTAGGATATTTCACTCTATAGTTGTCCAGAATATTAATCTTCTATGTTTGTCACCTACAGGTGACAGAATATAAATTTTCTATGTTTGTCACCTACAGGTTTCTACAGACAATACATCTTTAACCAATAGACACCACAGTCACACCATTTTATAATAATTAAATGAACATCAAAATAAACACAACTTGCAATTATAAAAAAGTTATTGATGAGTGTTGGGAGGGTGTTATTGATGGGTGTTTGGAGGGAGTTATTGATGGGTGTTGGGAGGGAGTTATTGATGGCTGTTGGGAGGGAGTTATTGATGGGTGTTGGGAGGGAGTTATTGATGGGTGTTGGGAGGGAGTTATTGATGGGGGTTGGGAGGGAGTTATTGATGGGGGTTGGGAGGGAGGTATTGATGGGGGTTGGAAGGGAGTTATTGATGGGTGTTGGGAGGGAGTTATTGATGGGTGTTGGGAGGGAGTTATTGATGGGTGTTGGGAAGATGTTACTGATGGGTGTTGGGAGGGAGTTATTGATCCTATCCAAATTTTTTTAATTATTGGAATTTTTTATATTTACAAAGCCCCTTAAGGCCAACATCACCACAACTTATGGGGAAAAAGAAAAAGGATTACGTAAGAAATGTGAGCGACATACATGCTGTTGGGGAAGACGTATGATGGAGCCTGGAAGTGCACACAGGTGTAGATTTTCACCGGGTCGCAGAAACCTAGGTCAGAACAATGGGTCATGTTCCAGTTGACTGGAACGTTTATCGTAACGTTGATCAACTCATCCGCAGCAGCACCTGGTGTGGCAAACAGGAAACACAACTATATATATAACAGTAGTTCACAGCAACTTGAATCTCTGCAGACATCACTAAAAAACTATGCAAAGCTAAGTTCACACATACTTTTTTCTTATTATCATCATATTTGTTATTGTAATCATCTACTGATAGTATATTATTCTATGAATAAAATAATATTCATTACAAGTTCAGTGTCTATTTATGAAATTGATATAATGAAACAATTCAACATCGTTTTTTTTAAAATTGTCAATAACAAAAACCTTACCAAATGGAACAGTTACACAGAGATCTAAAAAAGACAACATAGTGTCAAAGAAGAGTACTACAGTTTGACATCATTTCATGGAACATTTTGGTATTTTTAATACAAACATTTGTTAGATTTATTGTGTAATCGTTAAGCCATTAAATGCTTATTAAATTAAATAAATCTTCAATGTTTATTTCACTTACCACTGAGACCAAGGTCGTTGCCGTAGACTGTTCCGCTCAGGTAGGTTAAATTGTAACCATCACCAAGGAATTCCTTTGTTGGCTTCACCGTCAATAGCATTGACACAGAATAGTTGCTGAAACAGAAATACAACACATCAATGTTATGATCTACCCCTTTGCTTTGTGCATAAATGCCATATTTTATACCATCGCTTATGTTAAATGGATAATAAGAATGGCCAACTTGTAAGCAGTAACATGACCAAGAAGTAACATGAAGTGGTATGGTCATGTTACAAGATCAATCAGCCTTGCAAGGCACTGTGCCAAGAGAAAGAAAGAGAGACAGACAGAGGAAGAGGTCACCATCATTGGTAGCTCAACGACTGCCTCAGGTTGTGGAATAGAAGAAGATGCCAAGCAGCCAAATGGTTGATTCAATTGACTACAACATATTACTACCAGGTAGGCATAAAACAACGTGTTGTCAGAAGAATTGTATTACATTGGTTTGAAAGTTATCTATCTAATTGGAAGCTGAATGTTATATTTAATAGTCTCTAGTGTATTTGTTGTGGAGTTCCTCAGTAATCAGTCATAAGCCAACTACTATTTTTACTTTACACCAATGACATCGCTCACATAACAAGTGTCCTTTTTCCTATTGTATTTGCAAATGATACTAATGATACAAGAGTCACAAACTATTACGCACCAAGAAGTCTTAAAACTAGTACCGTGATAACTTTCATTAAATACATGTATCAGTAAATATGTTTTATTATTATTTTAAAACTTGTAAACGTGTTTCAAATCCAGTTAGTATTTTTACTTATAGTGAACCATTTAAAACACACAAACTTGTATACTGGTGGGAGTCAGTTGTGCTGTACATACTATAAAATGCGGTTTTAACAGACATGAACAAACCGTTATACGTAAGATTGCCATATCATAAATCTCTAAGACCTATTTCTACCATTGTTCAAGTTGTTTTGAGTGAAGTACTAGCGAGCGTAGAACAAAAGACATCCAGTTCACGAAATGCAATATGTTTGCCAAGATGCTTAAAGGGGCACTGTATAGATTGCACTATTCCATGGCAGAAGTATTTTGTCGGCCAATGCTGCGCTTCTGTGGCTATTTATAGAACAGTCTCGTGCAGGCGATATGTTTGCCGTCGTCAGTTCTCGGGAACATAAGAAAAGCGTGCGCTGAATCTAGTGATTGTGTTGTTGATAAGGATTTATTTATGACATATACTGTTGCAAACTAACAACACTAAATAAATAAATCTTTATCAACAACACAATCACTAGATTCAGCGCATGCTTGTCTTGTGTTCCCGAGAACTAACGATGGCAAACATATCGCCTGCACCAGACTGTTCTATTAATAGCCGCAGACACCAAGCATCGGCCGACAAAATACTTCTGCCGTGGAATAGCACAATCTATACAGCGCCCCTTTAAAATAATTTGTTATAGTCATACAAGTCGTTTTTCATATTGTAAATCATTATTAAAGTGCATAATAGGTAATAGTGGAATGTATATCATTATTAAAGTACATATTAGGTAATAGTGGAAGGTGTATCATTATTAAAGTGTAATACTAGGTAATAGTGGAATGTGTATCATTATTAAAGTGCAATACTAGGTAATAGTGGAATGTGTATCATTATTAAAGTGCAATACTAGGTAATAGTGGAACGTGTATCATATTAAAGTGCAATACTAGGAATGTGTATCATTATTAAAGTGTAATACTAGGTAATAGTGGAATGTGTATCATTATTAAAGTGTAATACTAGGTAATAGTGGAATGTGTATAATTATTAAAGTGTAATACTAGGTAATAGTGGAATGTGTATCATTATTAAAGTGCAATACTAGGTAATAGTGGAATGTGTATCATTATTAAAGTGCAATACTAGGTAATAGTGGAATGTGTATCATTATTAAAGTGCAATACTAGGTAATAGTGGAATGTGTATCATTATTAAAGTGCAATACTAGGTAATAGTGGAATGTGTATCATTATTAAAGTGCAATACTAGGTAATAGTGGAATGTGTATCATTATTAAAGTGTAATACTAGGTAATAGTGGAATGTGTATCATTATTAAAGTGCAATACTAGGTAATAGTGGAATGTGTATCATTATTACAGAAATATATTATATTAAACAAACAAGACATTCTCTCCTCCTCACTTCCACAAAGGTTGTCACACATGATGTAAACACAGCCAAGTGCCATCTCTAGCACGACATACAGCAAGATGTTATTGTTAATGATCCAGTTTTCGGCATGCAGCAGAATTGATGTATGTAACTACAGTCGAACCTCGCTTTATGGTCACCTCAGTAATACAGCCACCTTACAATTAAGGTCACTCTAGGATAGTCCCCAATTATTTCTGTAACAGTAAGGAATAGGAAAGTAATCTCGCTAATAATTATGGTCACCAAGGATGGCCTTAATAGTGAGGTTCCCCAGTCCCAAGGTTGGCCTTAATAGTGAGGTTTCACAGTCCCGAGGGTGGTCTTAATAGTGAGGTTTCACAGTCCTCAGAGTGGCCTTAATAGTGAGGTTTCACTGTACACAATGTTTTAAACTGAGCCCATCTCACCTAGTTCCTG
This sequence comes from Escarpia spicata, assembly GCA_963995525.1. Taxonomy (NCBI): domain Eukaryota; kingdom Metazoa; phylum Annelida; class Polychaeta; order Sabellida; family Siboglinidae; genus Escarpia; species Escarpia spicata. Next base: position 39,991,870 of record OZ023213.1, read on the forward strand.
CGACACTGGGATATGTGACATTCTGTGAAGTGCCAGGCATGCTTGAAGGTGTCACTTTTAACCTCTTCGTTGACATCATCGTGCTTGTGACAGGGGCCGGTGTTGACACTGCGACCTCGGTGACATTACTTACAATGCAGAAGTCAAGTTGGGCGAAGCTGGTAAGGAAACTATTCCAGTCCTGCGAATCAAATAAAACGCCATGTTTGATGATGACGATACAAGACTGTGTTAACTCCTCACACCACTCATTTAACCCATGATGATGATACAAGACTGTTAACTCCGTACACCACTCATTTAACCCATGATGATGATACAAGACTGTTAACTCCGTACACCACTCATTTAACCCATGATGATGATACAAGACTGTTAACTCCGTACACCACTCATTTAACCCATGATGATGACACAAGACTGTGTTAACTCCTTACACCACTCATTTAACCCATCATGATGATACAAGACTGTGCTAACTCCTTACACCACTCATTTAACCCATGATGATGATACAAGACTGTGTTAACTCCTTACACCACTCATTTACCCATGATGATGACACAAGACTGTGTTAACTCCTTACACCACTCATTTACCCATGATGATGATACAAGACTGTGTTAACTCCTTACACCACTCATTTACCCATGATGATGATACAAGACTGTGTTAACTCCTTACACCACTCATTTACCCATGATGATGACACAAGACTGTGCTAACTCCTTACACCACTCATTTAACCCATGATGATGATGACACAAGACTGTGTTAACTCCTTACACCACTCATTTACCCATGATGATGATACAAGACTGTGTTAACTCCTTACACCACTCATTTAACCCATGATGATGATGACACAAGACTGTGTTAACTCCTTACACCACTCATTTACCCATGATGATGATACAAGACTGTGTTAACTCCTTACACCACTCATTTAACCCATGATGATGATGACACAAGACTGTGTTAACTCCTTACACCACTCATTTACCCATGATGATGATACAAGACTGTGTTAACTCCTTACACCACTCATTTACCCATGATGATGACACAAGACTGTGTTAACTCCTTACACCACTCATTTACCCATGATGATGATACAAGACTGTGTTAACTCCTTACACCACTCATTTACCCATGATGATGATACAAGACTGTGTTAACTCCTTACACCACTCATTTAACCCATGATGATGATGACACAAGACTGTGTTAACTCCTTACACCACTCATTTACCCATGATGATGATACAAGACTGTGTTAACTCCTTACACCACTCATTTACCCATGATGATGACACAAGACTGTGCTAACTCCTTACACCACTCATTTAACCCATGATGATGATGACACAAGACTGTGTTAACTCCTTACACCACTCATTTACCCATGATGATGACACAAGACTGTGTTAACTCCTCACACCACTCATTTAACCCATGATGATGATACAAGACTGTTAACTCTGTACACCACTCATTTAACCCATGATGATGACACAAGACTGTGTTAACTCCTTACACCACTCATTTAACCCATGATGATGATGACACAAGACTGTGTTAACTCCTTACACCACTCATTTACCCATGATGATGATACAAGACTGTGTTAACTCCTTACACCACTCATTTACCCATGATGATGATACAAGACTGTGTTAACTCCTTACACCACTCATTTAACCCATGATGATGATGACACAAGACTGTGTTAACTCCTTACACCACTCATTTACCCATGATGATGATACAAGACTGTGTTAACTCCTTACACCACTCATTTACCCATGATGATGACACAAGACTGTGCTAACTCCTTACACCACTCATTTACCCATGATGATGATACAAGACTGTGTTAACTCCTTACACCACTCATTTACCCATGATGATGACACAAGACTGTGCTAACTCCTTACACCACTCATTTAACCCATGATGATGATGACACAAGACTGTGTTAACTCCTTACACCACTCATTTACCCATGATGATGACACAAGACTGTGTTAACTCCTCACACCACTCATTTAACCCATGATGATGATACAAGACTGTTAACTCTGTACACCACTCATTTAACCCATGATGATGACACAAGACTGTGTTAACTCCTTACACCACTCATTTAACCCATCATGATGATACAAGACTGTGCTAACTCCTTACACCACTCATTTAACCTATGATGATGATACAAGACTGTGTTAACTCCTTACACCACTCATTTACCCATGATGATGACACAATACTGTGCTAACTCCTTACACCACTCATTTAACCCATGATGATGATGACACAAGACTGTGTTAACTCCTTACACCACTCATTTACCCATGATGATGATACAAGACTGTGTTAACTCCTTACACCACTCATTTAACCCATGATGATGATACAAGACTGTGCTAACTCCTTACACCACTCATTTACCCATGATGATGATACAAGACTGTGTTAACTCCTTACACCACTCATTTAACCCATCATGATGATACAAGACTGTGCTAACTCCTTACACCACTCATTTAACCCATGATGATGATGACACAAGACTGTGTTAACTCCTTACACCACTCATTTACCCATGATGATGATACAAGACTGTGTTAACTCCTTACACCACTCATTTAACCCATGATGATGATGACACAAGACTGTGTTAACTCCTTACACCATTCATTTACCCATGATGATGACACAAGACTGTGTTAACTCCTTACACCACTCATTTAACCCATGATGATGACACAAGACTGTGTTAACTCCTTACACCACTCATTTAACCCATCATGATGATACAAGACTGTGCTAACTCCTTACACCACTCATTTAACCCATGATGATGATACAAGACTGTGTTAACTCCTTACACCACTCATTTACCCATGATGATGACACAAGACTTTTATTACAAAATTATAGCTTTTTATAGAAGTTTATTTGTAAATTTAGCGCACTGATCCACAAAATTGGAATTAGCACTATAAAGTGCATTATTATTATTGTAAAAGTCACAACAAAGGGATGTAGTCTGTTCGTTTACCCGGGAGTAGTAATTTCTAACTGGAAGTATGCTGTGTTGACCACAGTAAAGTGAGCATCGTTGAACATCAAAGGATATAGTAGCCAATAAAGCTTGTTTTGAAACTGGATGTTTTGTTTTCTATTTGAACATGCACCTGTGGTCCTGCCTTCAAATTGCAACCGTCTTTATGGGCTTACTAAACACAATTTGGCAGGCAGTATACCTTCAACAAGTATAATCTTAAGAATATTATATTAATTAATACATGAAAAACTTGGAACAGACTATGTCCTTTTAAAACACATTTGGAAAGTGAAGAAGTTAGAAAATATATTGTTTGTGATATATAAGTAGCATGATTTCATGATAACAATTACCAGAATGTGTACCTTTAGCAACGCAAGAAATCTAACATGAGAAGAGAATAGAAATGGCTGTGAAGCGTTGATATACCTCGGACACATCTGGGTTGCGTAGTTCTGTCACTTGGATGTAGTTGGCGACTGTGAGAAGGACAATAGCGAAGAGACCAAGGCAAAGCATGAACACAACTAGCGGTGGTCGACTCGACACAAACCCTCGCAAGTTCTCCACGGGAGTTATCGCCATCCTTGCCACCTGTACATAAAATAACATCACGTTATTTAGACAATAACACTATAATTATATATAAAATTGTGTTTACTCTGGAGTTAAATGGTCAAATGAAATTTGTTATTTTACACTTATTGTGCATTATATTATGTAAAATGCCAGATCGTAAACCAGGGAGATCAATTTTCTTCATGCCAGGCAGTAAACTCTCATTTTCAGTCACTTGCAGTTAACTAGTTATAAAATAGTCTGATATTCAAAGAGGTTTATCATTATGTAAAATTATAAATGTACAATGATATACCAGTATACATCATTAATTCCAACACATCAATGATTCTTCTGGTATTCCTGCACATTATATAATATGTATAGTCAGATTATAAACTGGTGTTATCCAAGGGCAGTTCTGTTGTAAAAATCACCTCATCAATATTCAACGTAGTTTCTACACTGAATGTTGATTCAGAACTTTACAGTTATTCCCATAACAAACCAAACTGTTTTGTACTAAGGTTGTCAATTATAACAATTACATCACTGATTGTTCACCTAAATCAACATTCACAAATATAGACAAACATTCATGTACAGTACATGCATATAATATATATATATATATATACATATGACAAAAAACTATATATATAATATTATATATATCACAGCACAAAGATATAAAGCTGTATACTCAATAAATACTGTACAGTGCACAATACCAATACGCAGTGTACACAATTCTCAGCAAATCAGACTGGAATTATTATTTACTGAGCAATGGCTGAAGAGCGGCAATACAAACCACTCTCATCAAATACAAACCCACCTATTCATTACATACCCACCCATCAGATATAAACCCACAGTACCCACCCACCAAATACAAGTTTACACATCAAATACAAATCCATTTATCAAATACAAACCCATCCAATGAATCCATTAAACACAAATATGTACACTGAATACAAACCCACCAATTGAATACAAACACAGATCTAAAAACAAACCTGCCCATTAAATTGAAAACCGACCAATGAAATACAAACCAATCCATCAGATCATCTATAACAAACACCACCCAGTATAAACCCACCCACCCATCAGTGTAAGCCATTTCCTTCTTTGTCTACATACAGTACTGAATGTCAATCAAAATGTTGTATTGTTTGCAATTGCAAGCAAATGTCAGCCCATATGAAACAGCATTAGTAGCACAACTGTCAACCAACCAGAAAGCAATATTATGTGTATCGACCAACAAGGCATTAATTATTAATATTAAAAAAAATAAAGAAAGTGCTTAGTATTATGTGCACAGCTACCTTCAACCAATTAGAAAGCAATATGCATCTACCGGTAGGTATGAACAGTACAATCAACCAATCAGAAAGCATAACTGTATTAAGTACGGGTAGTCATTTATATTGATACTATTGTAGTTTGTTGATCTATCTGAGAACAGGAACAGGTAGTGTTCAACCATCAACACATTGAGTCATACTGTATTAAGCTGACCATTATGAGCGCACCAATACATGACAATTTTGCACATTGTAGGAATACATTCACAGTTAGAGCCAGTTACCTGTGGGCTGCTTGGATACTTCTAAAAGCGTGAATAACCTGATGTTCATATACCACTTTTGCCCTTTTCTCACAAAATTTTACCCTGAAAATAATTTCTTATTTGTGGAGTGAAGTAGCGCAGCGGTAAGAGCTCCGGACTCTCGACTGAGAGAACGCGGGTTCGAATCCTGTGTGACAGTGTCGAACCATGGGCAAGTTTGTTTACTCTACATTGCTTCAGTTCACTCAGCTGTATGAGTACCTGGCTATAGACACTGGTGGATATTTGTGTACGAATAGTCTTCGCACATTAATCGCAGCGTGGCTGAATGCTTCCCAGAGAAGTCGAGAGGGTGTTCAGTTGAACAGGTCTGCCAGGGAATAAAGTGTATAGCGCTTTGAGCAGTCCTGAGGACTGGATACTGCGCTATATAAAAGCTTACCTTTTTAACTTTAATTAATAGCTTGAATATCATAATATTACACATATAATAATAAGTATGCAAAATATCAGAAAGATGGATGGATGAGAAAGATAGTTTTTGAGATATCATGTTTTGAAAATGAGGAATGTGGTGTTTGGGTGGTTTAGGTTCTGGCAAAAGACAAGCACAAAACTTGAAAAATATAACTTAGGCAAATAAAAATGAAATGGTAAGATAAATTTGATATGTGGACATTATAATAAGTTTCATTCAGATATGTCAAACCGTTTGTTTTTTATTATACTTTTTGTGACTGGTTTTCCTTTCCACGATCATTATGGGCCATGGAAAAATTTCAAAATGTCAATGTATTCCCACCATGCCTATACATGCATAGCACCGTGTTTGACGACATTCCTCTTATTGACTCATTTAATATATTTCATTATTCATTAACTTATACGCGTTTCAATATTTAAGGCATCTTAGGGATAACAAGCAGCCAAAATATCATATACTTTGTTTAGCAAACATCAAGTTAACAACGGGAATTGCACTTCCCTCACACCAAAGGTCGACTACCCGGTAGTTCAGCCATCCATTGCAAACGTGATGTGGATATACCGTGATGACCGTATGTTTTGGGACACCTAAAGATAATTAAATTATCAGCTGTCCCAAAACATACAGTGTACAAAAATAATTCTTAGATTCACTGTCCCAATACTTAGGGACATAGATGAATCCTGTCGTCCCCGTTTTATTAACCTGGTGTTAACCTGGCTTTGTAACTTCACCATAGTTACCTCGTCTATTAACCTGCTACTAACTATTTTTTGAGTGTCTGAATGGCCCTATATTCCATGAAACAAATATTATATGTAGGGAGTAGGGACTACATTTTTTATGAATTAATGAAACTTTTATTTCAATAACAGACATAATAAAGTAGCTAATTATAAAAAAAATAGATGTATACAATTGTCAAAAAAGGGCAAGAAGAAACACTTATAATTACATCCTCCGCCATGTGAAATGTTTAGTCTGTCTGGTACCGGGTTCTCACACTTGTTCGAAGACTACGTACTGAGTGACAGGTTGTAAAGTATTCGACCGCATTACCGCCCAACCCTGACTTGGTCACATATAGAAACACATTTGTTATGAAAATATAGAAGATAAACTTGCATTGCAGAAAAGCAACAAAACGTCATGTAAAACCCATTGAATTACCTCATCATCCATTACATTGTTATTAACTAATTTCTTGGTGGATGAATGTCCATATATGCAGATTAAAACATCAACTATACATGAAACGATGTGCAAGTCTTGGTTGGGACAATGCAGACAGTCGAAAGATCACACAGTTTTGTATATTACAGCCAAACACTGGGGAAATGCAACCAGAATTTTAGATGCATATTGTGACACTTCCTAAATGTGTAAAGGCCAGCTGGTAGCTGAGAAAAGGGTGAAACATCGTTGCTGATGCAACAGTATTTACATCACCCAAGTTTGTGTTTTTACGTCAGAGCAGCTGTGATTGTATATTTTTTGTATATATTTTCTTGATATACTGTTTTTTATTTACGCGTATGCACCGGGAAAAAAGTGGATACGAGCTTGTCAGAAATACGATTGGTCTCCCAATACATAGGGACAAAAAGTAATTACTTTTACAAAAGTGTCCCAAAACATACGGCAGAGAAAAATAATTATTTTTCTGGATTTTTAGGGTGTCCCAAAATATACGGTCATTATGGTAGTGTATTTTGTCGTAACGGAAAGATCAATGTTCAACTATAAACAAATACTCAAATTATAATATGTTATATTGATTGTATGTGTTTCCAATTAAATACCACAATACGCCGAAATAGCTTACATACGCTTAGAATAAAACATTAGCAACTTATTAATGGTACGAGCTGTCGAAGCCATGGTAAGCGTCGATACTCCGGAAAATTCTCAAAACGTTCACCTTTTTAGTATCAGTGCCGCCACAAATCAAATGCAATTTTCACATAAAAAACAACCTTATTGCAAATTTCATGCCAAATCGATTGGTGCTACACATCAAGCATATATTTGTGAAATGGGAAAGTTTTTACTAAAAATATGACCGCCACGCAAATGCTAAGTTGTTTACATGCAACTGGCGGTGCTGCCGAGGCCAAATATCACATGTAAATTTCACAAAACAACATTTATTGTAATGTAAATTTCATTTCGAATCGATTGGTACTATACACTAGGCGTACTTTTGTGAAATGGTGTTCAAAGTTTTTACTAAAAGCATAACCGCCACAGCTTGTGTTTACATGTGACTGGCGGTGGCTGCTGAAGCTGAGCTACGCATCGATAATCGGGGGAAAATGTCAAAGCTTTTTAGTGAGGTGCAGTCTCAAATGTAATCTTTATAAAACAACATCTATTTTATTGCAAATTTAATTCCGAATCGATTGGTACTACACACTAGGTGTAGTTTTGTGAAATGGTGAAGGTTTTACTAAAAACATGACTACTCTGTAAAGGCTTGTGTTTACATGCATGTTTGTGGGTGATTCTGTATTCCTTCGGATTAGTGTGTATCTCTGATTTATAGAGTAATAATTTCTTTTCAAAATACCCCCCGGTAGACTCTTATCTTGGTTGAATCGGACAAAAATTGACACTGCGCGAGGTCTGTAAAGATAGCATAGTTTTAGCGAAATTTCTCAATCTGTTTGGAACGCGCAGCGCAACGCTCAGTGTCAGCGTAACAACACGGCATGTCGCCATGGCCAATTAATCGTAGTTTCATACGTTTCTTTGTCAGTGTCAGCGTAACAACACGGCATGTCGCCATGGCCAATTAATCGTAGTTTCATACGTTTCTTTGAAAGCTAACTGAACGCGTAATTTTTGAGTTATCAGGAAGAAATTTGACACATGAACAGACCATATAATGACATTTAATTTTATTTCAGTAGATGTTTCACCACCAATGTCTGGAGGACAGGCAGAACTACGGGCAATTTCAGTGCAAAATCCCTGCCTGACCATAACTGAGATGGTGTGTCATAGTTAATACGATAGTTAAAAGTGAAACAATCAAACAGGGGAACTATCAAGGAAGAATTAGCTATTGTAAATGTGTAAACAACCCGTACACCATTTTATAAGCAATAACACCTGCACAGAGCCAATTTCACAATTTACCTTTCTAAAACATATTAGTGAAAATCGTTTCATCAACGCTGAAGCCATCTACTATCCACCAGCCATCTTTGGGTGGGATAAGACACACTGGAGTGGAAAACTGAAAGAGAAAGTAATCTGGTCCAACACACGCTGTTTGACCGTTATCGACAGCTTTCTGCATAACCTCGAATGGTGGTTCCTGTGCCCAGTGGATGTGATGCACAACACTTGCATGTCTAATTTTGTTGAGAAATGACACTGATCTGTTTTTGGCCTTCCCAGTCTTATTTGTATGTATATATATATATATATATATATATGCATATATAATATATATACATAATTATAATATATATATATATTATATTTTTGTTGTAAAATATAAACAGTGGCTAACCTGTCAACAATCATATAAATCAACATGTATGTTCTATATACCAGCGATGACTTCTCGTTTCAGGGAAAAGAAGTTATATTTGGCTGATAGATAATTTAAAAGGTGGTTCTCAAAACAGAGTGTATTAGTTATGGAGAAAAGTCCATTTTAAAGTCGAGAGTCATTATTCAAATGAAAAAAAAATTCAACATGAGATAACAAAATATTCATTGCTATTAGTGTCTTTTTTACATAGTTACTTGCTACGCAGTAACGCTGTATCATACAATAGGGGTCAATACACAGATGGTTTTCCCATTGGCGACCATGTTAATGTTTTGTCTGATTATAAGAAAAACGTGACCTGCAAAATGTCTTACTTCTCATCTGCTGTTATCATTATCTCATTGGCATGCTGATAGATTTTTTTTTAAATTGCATACTTCCAGCTCTTGTAAAATGCCTGAGATATAACCCGATACATGTCTATGCAAAATAAGAGAAAAAGTTACTGAACGGTTTCTGAGCTAACGGCGGATGGCAGACGCAGAGTGATGGGATAAGTCTGTTGGACCTTCGGCCCAAAGAACTAAAAATTAGATATAAAACAATAAATGACCAAGAACAGAACCTTGTTGTACGCTAACGACGACAGAAAGGTGACACATGAGAGAATTCACCATCCACTTACTAGTACTTGTTGTGTATGACCTGATAAAAAAGATTTAATCCAGCTATATTCATTATCTTGTATACCATGATGTAACTTTTTAAGGAGTCGTTGATGTGGTACTTGGTCAAAAGCTTTACCGAAATATAAAATTACCAAATCTGTTTTTTTCTTTTTATTACAAGAATTAGCAAGCTCATGAATTAAGCCTAATCACTGTGTCTTGCATCACAACTTTTTCTTGTCCAAAAAATATGCTAGTAATCCATCAAGAGCTCCCGTTAGCGTAATATTATGCATATATACACACATGATGGCATTTCACACATTATTTTGGACACCATTGTGTGAACCTACACATTGGCAGTGACATATGTTTTTAACCTGCCCTGGGCTGGTGCATGCAGTCGCCATGCCAGAAAACTGCATCGGCAAAAATTATGATAATTTTGTGAACACTGGTCTGGAAACTGATACGTTTTAATAACTAGTGATCCGACTGGTAATACCAATCCCTGTGAGCGCGCGCTCCCTGTGAACCGGACGCACGCCGCGAGCCTTGTCCAGGGAGTTTTGTAAAAGTCATAGTCACACATCGTCGTAGCAATTGTAAAACGTCGCCATAACACAAACACATCTTACGTTTTTTCTAAATAGTAGTCGTTATAAGATAGTAAGTGTATTTTACATGTGATATGTATAATTGTATACATGTGTCATAGATATTGTTGACATGTTGTGAAGAAGTTTGGAAGTTCTACGACTATGACTAGGTCCTAGGACTACATGGTTATTTTCGTGCCGGGTTTATAATATAGGTCAGAAAGAAAACGATAACTGGGTTTGCTTTTTAAATAAAAAAACCTTATTTATTTTAGCTTCTCGACAATGTGTGGACTTGCAAGTAATATTACATATTATATGCACGCATGCTTGCAGTCCAACTGGCGCCGCGGACTGCGAGTTCTCGTTGACGTTGTCTGGGAATGCCACCGGCTTGTATTATCGCTCACAGCGGATGCAAACCGCGGCAATATTTTAACAACAAAGGCGCATAAAATATTTTAAGAGTATGTTTTTATCGCATTAAAACAAGAAATGAGATAAGAATATCGTTTAGCTGCGTAAATAATGTGTTGGACACCCACAGAAGTCAGAACATGCACATTCACAGCCACAGGGCAAGTTGTGTAGACGTATTGGACACTCATTAAGAGAACATGGACATTTGCAGGGCAGCAGCTGGAACTTTTAAATAAATAATATTAAAACAAATGCATATTTTGCATATTTTTCATGACAATCTTAAAACCAGATACCCCAGGTGATATGGTGTTTTTTAACTAAAATACTCAAAATGGTTTTCTGCCAGATTACGATAGCTTTTGTGTTTGCTATCAATAAAGAGTTTACTAATATGACATACCTCTAAATTCTATAATTTGGGTAGAATAAATTGGACTATTTGCATAAATTATAAAATAATCCTACCCACCTGCCATGTCTGGTCTTAATTATATAAAAGATCAATTGATACCTAAAGAATATCTCATATCTGTATGACACGTTCAGACGATGTGCTAAATGTACATTTCTTCTCATCATTCATCATCCGAGAACTATTCATGTCTCATGCCGGCTGTTTACAGGACTTCACTGGAAGACAACATTGTCTGTGTTGTTAAAACAATCTCAGGCTATCATTGTTCTGACTAAAAACATACGCGCACTCACACTTACAGGTGGCACTCTCCCATTGGCAGTCGAAAACCCGAACAAATTACCCCTTGATTTCATTTTTTACCCCTTGTTTTCAACAGCAGGGGGTACATTAACCCTTTCAACAAACCCTAGCAAGGGCTCTGCCATCACGATTTGATACTGATGATCCATAATATTACTAGCAAGAATATCATGTTAATTTTTAGTAGCTGTATTGATCACATATATATATATATATATAAGTCTCAGCATATAATTCTTTTATGATCAACAACCTTGAACAAAGTTTTACTCTGTATATGTGTTAAATTAAAGTATATTATTATTATCTGAAGTTAACAGCATATCAGGGTTTCCAGCCAGAAAAAATAATTTGGGTACGGAGTTAGTCAACTGTGAGACGCAGAACTGGCAGGCTAAGCCTGCCACAGGCGCCATAGGTGTCCTGATAGACGGGGGTGTGGGGGCCCTACACCTGAACAAATTGGATTTCTAGATGCTCGGAGAAGTGATTTCCCGGCATTTGGAGTCGGAAATCCCACCCGGCTCATTTCCATGTTTCATAGGAGAATGAATAATAAATGTAACAGTCAGCAGGAAAATTTTAAACTGTAGTATGCTATCTTGTTGCATTATTTTTCTTCACCAAGAAACAATGAATACTCGAAAACATCGGGGAAAATGTACAGCCATGACAGCACCGGTACGCCATGTTCTATCCTGAGGTGAAGGCTTCAATCCCGCAGTGAATACCACGTTTAGCCAATCACAGAATAGCTAGCATAAACATTTGGCACGGGCTCATTCTTCACCTTTAAAAACGTCATCAAGTATGAGTTTCATTGCACAGAATATTAAATAAAATTTTAAAATCTGGATTTAATTTGGGTATGTATCTGTACCCTAGAATTATTTTTGGGTACGTAATTTTACCCTTTTACCCTGCTGGCGGAAACACTGCATATATAGAACTTTGTAAGTTAAATAGGATGGTAATGTATTATTAGCCAGTTTCATACTTTTCACCTTTTTTAGAATAGAGCTCTGCAACTTACAGTTACACCAGTCTGGTGCGTGGTACTTCACCCTGTTCTAAACACTACTTATTAAAGGTCGCTATTTAAGCATGCTATTTTAAGACATTGACTCAGGCCTGGGGTAATAGTAATACGTAATAGTAATGATTACAAATATTGAAGTAATAGTAATAGGCTGGGCAAAAACTCAATGTAATAGTAATAGGAAGCAATGTAATAGTAATTGTCCTAGATTAAAGGAAATAAAAATAAGGCATTAGCTAAAATCCTTTTTCCATGTGTACACAAAGTTTAACATTTGACAAAATTGTTGTTGAATTTCCAATATTAGTTCTTTTAAGCATACATGGTCTAATTAACGTATGCCCCTTTTATGACTAAAATTGATCACTGGATCCATAATGTATTGTAATTTTCTGTCAACCATTGACAACATAAGAAAGAAAGTTCCACCTGCATCCTTTGCAAAGTTCCAGTAGCCCTTTGACAACGGTGGATGTGTAAATCACTTCCAGTCAGCTTCAATTAGTTGATGTCTGTCATCACGGCTGAACTAAACCTGAATGTGTACGGAGGATGGCATGGTCTGCTCTATGATTTTGTCCGTGTCTTAGCACCACTGACATGCAGATCGTTTGTCTTCCCAAGCACGTACTGCTTATCTCTCCACAGAGAAGTAGATTTAAATACCTGCTAACCACAACAAAATTACAAAAATATATTTTTAATAATTCTGAGTGACACACAGTATTTTAAGCGTCAAACGTGCACAAAAACGCGATCTTTTTATAATGTAAATTGCCTTGGCTTGGATGATGTGAAATGATGGAATTAAGTTTAACGCACTGAGTGTCTGAGCCTGAGGTATAACATTTAGGCAAAAATTCTACACAAGAAGACATGTGTTAAGTCGCTGGATAGCCTGAAAATTTAACAGCATTCGAGTAAATTAATGAAGCTAATTCATAATCCAAATAGTGACCAGTCTAAGTTGTCATGAACGCTAAAATTTAGCCTTGAATGCTCTCTCTCTCTCTCTCTCTCTCTCTCTCTCTCTCTTGGTGTTCACAATAACTTGGTAACTGTAACGAACTTGACAGATGGATGAGCAATCTAAAAATGGCTAGTTCCTGTCAAACGGGAAGTCATGCGTGGTTGAACTTGATGTTCTGTGTCGGTCGGTAACGTTTACGGTGTCGTTTCGTCTTTCACAACATCACTTTTCAAACTTACTTGAAATTCTGGAATCTTCTCAGACGTTATTCACACTTGGGACGTGACAGACGCAACGATTTATTCCGCATGTGCTTACGCGGTTTTTGTTCCGCGCGATTCGCTAGCATCTTCGTACACCATAACCAGAACATATATTTTTCCTTCGTTAGACACTACTCACTTCTCGTACCTGTTCGTTCGAGGTCACGTGATAGAGAGATGGAACCACGTTTATGGAAGGAAACACCTGAATAAAGTAAACAAACATATAATCCACATAGGAACTTTTAATTAGCCAACTACTTGGCATGTATGTGAACTGCTTTGAACGGGATGCACTGTTTTTGTATTTTTTGATGGAAATGACATGTTGTGACGTGTGCGTAGATCGGGAAAATGTGACAAGTGGAAAAGTGGGTGGGGCTTACAAGACGGAAACTCACAACAAACCATGTGATTTTGAACGACGCACCCTGTGACGTCAGAATGTCGAAAGCTGATTGGTTGATAGGTCAAATCCGTCAATCACTGTACCACGTGGTGTTATCGTTTAGATGAAGTGTCGCTTGTGTTTTGGTCACATGCCCGCCATTTTGAACTGGTGTTATTTTTATTTTGCGTGTAAATCTGACTGTTTATCGTGTGGGTTGAATTTAACTACACTGCGAATAGAAACACAGTTTTCTTCTTGCGGCTTGGGCATATGTGTGCTTGACAATGAGCCTGGAAACATTACTTGAGGCGGCAAATTTCTTGGAGCTGCGTAACCAATCGACTGTCAAAGCACGTGGTAAGTAGAGCACATGGCGTAGATTGTCATTTTAGTGTCTGATTTGGGTATTGTGAATGGCTTAATTCGTGCTGTCGGTATAGTTTCTTGATTTAACTCTTTTGTTCAAATGCACGTGCTCGATTTGGTTGCTATTAAAAGATGAGCGATCATAATGTAGCATCGCTAGTTGTGGGAACAACAACCGGTCCTGTGACTGTTTGCATACGTAATCAGCGGCAGTGCGTCGTTTGTTGTGACCCAGATTTGAAACATTGAGAATGCAATTTTGTTTTGCAGCCAAGGAGGCAGCCGAGTTTCACCCATACGCTAAGAATGCACCATCTGTAATAAACATCAACAGAGTGAGACAGAATTCAGTCGGAGACGGAGATTGGGGAAGCGAAACCGAAGAAGACGGAGAAAAGCGGCGATCGGGCGGGTGAGCATTGCGCATGTTAATTACGGTTGTCATGAGTTATTTTTAGAAACCATCTGTGCTTGTTTCGAATTTTCCTCTTCATACGTTAGTGGATCGTGTACTACAGTATAATTTTATGTTTTGTAGTGCTGGGACGCGAGAGGTACATAACAAGTTGGAGAAAAATCGGTGAGTAAGATATATCGAGTGTTTGTTCTCCGCTGTCCACGCGACAGATAAATAGCACGTGATGTGATTCGGCGAATAATATCAAGGAGCAGCATTTTTATTGGCCCAGGTAACGGCACGTGGAATGGAGAATAGCAACATGCCAAATCTCATTGGCTTCCTTTAGATGACCTTATTACAGTTTTACGTTTTTCAAGTTGATATGGTTTAAGATAAAAGTGGGGATAATGTGAGAATGTTGGTTACAATATGGTTGAGTAATACACAGTATGTGTCAAATTTAATAAACAAATACTATGGCTATGCCTGTGGTTTCTTTACAAATAACCATAACAGCCAGCAACACCCTTTTGTGTACCTACACTTCCATATTTGGGCATAGTGAAGGGTAACTAAAATATCATTACTTCTATCAGTTCTTCTTTAATCTTAGGTCTTAGTCCTTGTTTATTATGCTAAACTAACTGTTTGTCAATATAATTACTGCAATTGTATCATTTGCCGTTAGGGTGTGTAGTGCAGCTGTTTTTCGCTAGAGTGCCCTATAGACTTCCTAAATTATCGTTCATTGACTGAATCTTGCGGATATGTCGCCGAATAAAAGACCCATTCGATTGCCCAAACAAACAACATTTCTTGCGTGGGCAAAAAAGGCTAACTGCTGCACCTGAGGGCCCACCCGAGACCGCAGTTGACAAAAACGAGCCGAACACCGGCGAATGCAGTGCCGTTGCCACTGGTGCCACCGGAACCGTGAACGAGAAACCGACACCCGACAGTGAATTACCACCAGGCACTGTGAATGAGGATGTAGTCAGTGGATTAACTGACGAGACGCAGTCGCCGAGCATGTTGTTGATATTGATACTTATATGTTACATCCCTTAGTAATATGTTGTGCAGACAGTCCTGGATATAACAAATTACAGTGTAGTAGCAATAATATTACATGCCTGATATAAAAAAAGTTTAATGCTCACATTTTCCAGGTTATTTAAACGAACATACTATCATATGCAAAATAATAATAAATTTAATCAACGGATTTGGGGCACATAAAATTTCAAAAAGGCACATAGTTCTACCTCTGGTGTGCCAAAAAGGCACATGCATATCTTTCTCCCGAGCGATCCCTGTGCGTATATATATATATATATATATATTACAGCGTTCGAAATAGCGTTTGTCAGGGACAAGTGATTTTTGGTCCGGACAAGTAAAATGACTCTACACGGTTATGTGGTGGACAAGTGAAAAATTACATTAAGATAGCTGGGCCGGGTATCATGTCAGTTGATTTCTTTATTTTTTCTTCATAGAACATTAGTAGGTGTCAATATGAACAGGCCTCGACATTAACACTGGCCTGATGGCCTGGCGCCTTTTTTGAAGCTGTCGGGCTAAGTCCCGCCGCGTCCCTTGGACACACTTAGTACAGTGATTGGAAGCTGCCTGGACTTTAGAGTTATGCACGCTTTTTCGTCTCTAGATATATGAAAGGAATACAGCTTAAATCCAAATTTAACTAGTGACTAAAGTGACAGAAACCAAATGTAATGCTGCGTCAGCAAGGGCAAGGTGAAGGCCACCCATTTTGGGTGGTGCCACCTAGCGAATGAACCGTGAAATAGTCTAATGCCTTGATTGACCTGTACATGAAAGCAACATCAACTCAACTACCTACTCGGACTGACTAGCTGTCGTCACACTGGCCACATTTTATTTAAACTTGGCAAATACTGTATATAATGCATCTGAGTACACAATTAAAAAGAACAATATTACAATTTGTTAGCTTTGGATATCTCACTTTGAACAATCAATATGTGTATAGTAACTTCTAACAACTTTGTTGGTAAAATTATAAAAAAGACTAATAATATTTTGCACCTCAGAATGAGCGTATTTTTGACGGTAACACAAAATCCGGGCCAGTAACTTTCACAGACGGGCCACTAACTTTCAAATCTACTGGCCCCCTGGGCCAGTGGATTCAAAACCTTAATGTCAAGGCCTGATGAACATGTGTACTATTAAAAAAACCAAGGCACTATCGCCATATGTCACCAATCCGTCCTTTAAAAACTAGTATTTTTAGTGTGTCTGTGGAAAGTCCCTTTTCAGATTCTTGGTAACTGACCATGTTTCTATAGTGAGGATCATGTGTGCGTCAGCCCAGTTCAAACATAAATTTGTTCACCATGAATGCAGATCATATAGTCTGGTTATTCTCATGCCACTATGTTGCTGTATTATAATTACCTAAATGCATCACACTGTCAAAACACCAAATACTGGTGGTAGTTTAGTTTATTCTCCGATAATGCCTAATGCCGGACCTCAGCTGCCAGTTGCAATGACATGTGACTGACCCCAGCAGGTGTCAGTCAATCTTGTCTACCACAACAAGTTCAAAACGTGGCCCTTCGTAACACAATATCATGAGACAACTTGGCAGGAAAACCTTAGGGGGAAATCTCAGTAATAGAAGTGTCTGTCAAATCGTGTTGAAATAAACCACATGCCAGTAAAAAAGTCACATTTCTAAGCAAAAAAACAACCATCTGGTGACACTTATATTATCAGTAACAACCAGGAAGTATTACTTCTTTTTTTAACTACAATACTTATAAAGCCATAACTTGGCATATGAACTCGATTTGTGTTTACCCAAAATTGCACGGGGATGGTTTTATGTTTGGTGAAGGGGTCATGCCAAAAATGCAGTATGGATTTTTGCTGTCTTTCAATATTGTAGCAAAATGTTTATGTAGCTGTATCAAACTTAATATGCATTTGTTTAAAAAAAAAACTTTTAATGTCAATAACATGTTAACCATAAAAAAATTCTGTTGAAGAGTTTCCCAAAATGAAATAAAATGCCAATTTAGGGTGATTTTAGACATATTTTTTAATTGTCTTTAAACACATTTAAATATCTCTAAACAACATAAAAAATAAATTATTTTTGGTCTGGAGTATTGTTTAGTGGCAAAGGAGAAAAGTGGTTAGCTTATCTTCAAAACTTATAATGATTAATTCAAAAGAAGCATATAATAGCTGATCCAGCCACCTTAAATAGTGATGCGTGCAACATTGCAAACTTTCCATTTGAGGAAATTCAAACGTAAATGAAGTTCGCTAGCAATCGCAAGCGTTGCAATTTTGTTAGTGTGTCTGTGTCTTGTCATTCTGCCGCCAATGTGTTGTACGTCAGTGTTCGACCGAGTTTAGTGCCTGCGTTAACAGGGTCATCCGCTGAGTGCACAGACTTAGCTCTGTCATACGCGTAGGACAGACTCCGCATCAGCCATCGTTGATCGAGGCTGTATTTCACACAATCGTAAATCGTTCAGTTTGGCCGACGTACAACTTGCTTCCGCTCACGGATCATATTTTATGAACTTTGGAAATAGTAGACTTTGAATAATAATATAGTTTTAACCATTATTACGCCTAACCCACGCGGACTTGGCAGTCTTCCAAGTCATCGAACGTTAGCCGATTCAGATCAGTGAAAATTTTCAAACTTGTAACTGGCTCTCCGGTAAATCTATGGTGCTGGTTGATAAACGGAATATTAATGAAATTTCAGAAATGTTGTTGTATCTATGTAACATGTATTTTAACCATTTTCGAAACCGAATTATGCAAGATGCGTGGCCGGGGACGGGGTGCCAACCGCCGTTGACATGTCAGCTTCCGCCAACAACGGCGACATAACTAAATTTATCAATTATTTTCCGCCTAGTAAATGTAATTTGGAAACCGTTAAAACTGTTTTATCATCATTGAAATGGTAATATAACATTTAGGAAAAATATGCGTTTGTTTGCTGATGATCAGTTGAATATTATCTTCGTTTGTAAAATACAGAACTTTGTTAATATTTAAGTTCATAGAAGTTTAACAGAATATTATCAAATTATATAGTTTATTATGATTTTTGTGACAACATTTCCTGGCTTTGCATTGGTTGTGTTCCTGGTTGAGTGGCATCTTCAATGACAAACTGATGCCAAAATGTTACAGCATTGTTAAATGTTATATATAGATATATATATATATATATATATATATACCATATTAAACATACACAGTTCTTGCAACATTATAAAACAAATAGCAAGGAAAACCAATGTCTCATTCCTGTCATCATAATAATTATTTGTTATTAATAAAAGCGTTCATATCAGCATCACTAAAATATTGGTATACATCATGTAACGTGTCTACTTTTAATATTCGTGATGAATAATAATGGACCAGAAAATAGTTGCAAATACAATTTTGCAATTTCAAAATTTGAAGATTAAATCAAATTGTGTCTTTGATCACAAGTCACTCAGATGTACATGCAACGAAACAGCAGGAACATTGTGTTATTGTCATAAAAATAAGACAGACTTTTTACGTTTTTTCCTAAGCTTCGATTCCCTTTCACAACTACTCGGACAAGTTAACATTTTGGCGGACAAGTAGATTTCAAAACTCTGCAATCCATTCATATCTATACAAAATAATATCCATCCATACATGTACATTATATGCAAGTTTTTTAATTCATGTATATTCGCTAAATATTACAGTTGGAGTACATTATAAACAAAAAATAAACATCTTTAAAAGCATGTTTATAAATCATGCCTCCTTCACCAAGGCTCACGAATTACAAATGTCCCCATCACCTTTGGTCATAAACTTTGGAAAAAAGACAATGCTATATTCTAGTCTTACATTTAATAGTCTTACTGTATAGTATATATATTAATTGGATGATTTTGCCACAACTTGCAATCTCAACCACAAACTGAGTGAGGCTGTTCCAAACATCTGTTCATTGGTGTATCAATGAGTTTATACATGTTTAATCAACATGGTTCTTTGAATATTTTTTGTTGGTGGTCTCTTGTATGTGAATCGTCACTCAGTGTCACAAACTGCTGCATCATATTTCTCAGTTAGAATCTCCCTATCCTTGGAGCAGTAGACTGTTGTAGCATAACCAGTCCAAAAAATCTAGTTTTGTAACGTTACATATTTTGAAGAAAAAAACCACATTTCTGAGCACTTTGATATTGATGGTTATATACACTGTATTTTGTACCCAGAAATATGTCGCATAGGCAGTGCTGAATAGAATTAAAAACAAGTTAAATAATAACATGATTACATGCCTAATATAAAAAAGTAATGTTCACATTTACCACGTTATTTATGTGATCATACTATCATGCAAATTAATTAATAAAATGTTAACTGATTTGGGGCACACCAATTTTGAAAAGGCACATACCGGTAGTTCTATCTCTGATGTGCCGAAGGGTAGATGCATGTCTTTTTCCAGATCGATCCTTGCACACGATAGTACATGACACACTACCTCTGGCTGGTGAGGATGGTCAATCTTCATACCACTGGCTTACAGCTATGGCTTGTGAGAATTGTTGGACGGATATCATTAGAATCTGGAATTGCTGTTTGATTTGGAGTGTAGGCATTAGGTTCCCACAATTATAACCAACAAAGAAATCAAGTGGGATGAAGTACATTTCATTCGGCAAACATTCCTGGATCGTATAGAACGTAGATCTGCAAGAGGTAGTCAGCTGCCACCCCTGGCTTCAGTGGCTTGTGAGAATGGTGGTAATAAACATACAAGAATTATAACATAATATAAACCTGATTTGAAGAACAACTGTAAAGAAGCGTTGTTATGTTTCAGCCGCGCCCATCTGAAGGAATGCTTTGAGATGTTACGACAGCAGGTCCCCAATCTGGAGGACCACAAAACATCAAACCTGAGTATACTCCGCAGTGCACAGAGATGTATACAGGTACAGCAGCTTTCTCTAGTAGCGTTTCATCAGGCAGTGGTATTCACTAGTACCCTGCACAATGGCCAAGGCAGTTATGTGTAGCGATTATACAAGACAGAATATAGGCAATTATTGCCTTGTGCCTTTCAAAATAATAATTGTAGATAAATTATATATTTCCTTGTCATGGCGTAAACAGTTCTAGGATCGACACTCATGCCCAATTAGAGATCTTCTCAGAACATCAGGTGAAATTATTTTATCTGGCCTCAGCCCCACACCCACTCCCCGCAGACGAAAGTGTAAACATTGATATGATGATACCAATCACGGTTCGAAATAGCGGTAGTCCGAGGCCTACCAGAAATTCGGTCGGACTACCGAAGTTGGCGTCAGCGGTAGTCCGTTGGACTACCGCAAAATCCGGGAATATGTTTTACTAATTGGTCACATGCTGGAGATATAGAATTAGGCTAGCCTTTTCAAACGGAAATTCCACGATCGCAAAAAACGGATGAAATCACGGTACTTGCGTTTTGAAAAGGATATTTCATGATCACAAAAAAGAGCAGAAGCACCGTCTGTTTCATCGATAATGCCTTAACTGGAGATATTTTGAAACAAACGTTTAATATGCAACAACGTAAGGCAAATCGTTGCTAAGTGTCATGGCACCTGTGCTACCTCGTGTCAACCTTCGTAAACTGGGACACACGCAGAAAGCGCTAACATAAACCGTTTCACAATTGTTGCCTGGCTGTCCGCTAAGCGCATGGAAGACATGTTGCTAATTAAATGTAGTTGTCACATAATTAGAACACGCATAAGTGTACATATTCCGGCTTCGAACACAAAACGCGAAGGAGTAACAACAGCCTAGGTTACACTGGCTCAAAGTGAGATAGTCCGCGTTTCGTAGTTTTAACAAATTCCGTTGGATGACGTCATATATAGCGCTAGATAAAATTTAATGGTTGAACAAAATTATTAGTGAAACAGCAGTGATTTGAACATTCATAATTGTTAATATGGTTGCTTGTATAATTTACATTTGCTAACTCATATATTAAGCACTGCTGTATTGGAAACAACCAGTCATTTATATGTAATTGTATGACAGAAATGATTTTATTACCTGAATTGTTTATGTAGGGTTGTTACTATAGTGCAAATATTGCACAACTTGATGTTGTTAGAAAAGTTAACCACACCGTAAACAGTATTATTTAGATGCAGAGATCATAACATTGTGATATTTTAGATATTTCACAGAATGGATTATTTTTTAAATTAACTTTGAAATAAAATATTTCTTTTCTGAACAGAAATGAACTTCTTTAGCCAGTATGCCATTTTTAAACGGAAAATGCGTTATTTGACACAAAAAATACATAATTAGGTGTTGGTGTATCTATGTTACTGGTGTACATTTGTTGTTTGGTGCATTAAATATGTTAGACTACCAGAATTTTTGGAGTTATTTCTACCCCTGCCAATATATTAACAGTGTCGGTTAGAAGCATAAAATATCTACCGTATTATCCCCAATAGACATGCACTGTGCGAGTGCAAGAGCTTGGGTCTGTTGATTTATCACAAGACATACATAGCACAAGCTGCCAGCAGTGGATGAATGCACAAATTGCATACACGTCACGCACGTGCAACTCTAAGGTAGGCAATACATAGTAAAGACAGAATCAGCACATTTACCAAAACATCTAGTGTTCGGTTAACAGAAGACGGTACTCAATGTGGTTTTATAACTCCGTAGTTTGGATAAACGCCAGATCGATTCATTGAGCAGTGCTAAACTCATCACGATGGCCAGAAGACATCGTTGGGCGTTGAGGGTAAAACTCCGTCTGTGCTGAATCGGCGCTCAAATATTCAAAACCCGCGTGCTTTGCCAGCGATCTAACGGGGCAAGGCCAACCCAGCAACTGCGATCGTTGTTTTGACCCATCCTCGTGGCTACAGATGGCTATGCGATTGTAAATATCACATTATTTCAGCCCTTCGTCTGTAGTGTTACGAAGGTTTACGTGATTATGACAACGTGCCCACCTTCGTGAATGAAACAAAAGTCGCTCAAATTATGTGGTGCCACCTTATGGAAAAAATACAATGAATTATTATCTAGACAGTATCTGCAAGGTGGTGCCAGCAGCAGCATTATTATTGTATTTTGCATTTTCAAAACGTTCATTACCAAAAATAAGTTTTCATGGGTGGTTTCACTTCTGTAAAAGGGGGTGTGCATCTATTAGGCAGTGTGCGTCTATAGGGGATAATACGGTATGTATGGTATTCAATGCCAGATGATACTGCCTCATTACAGAAAGTAACTTCACCTGATATCGGACATCAATGTTCTGAGATGATCCCTTAGGTCGGTCAGTTAATCAAAAAATATTCTGAAAGGCCTTAGCAATTGTACAGGATACATGGCAACAACTGTCCATAGTTGCTGTGTCCACCCATCCTTCAGAGTGGTCAAACTAGGCAGACCTCTATAAACCTCTGTGTCCTTGCAATGTTTTGCATTCCGTTGTGTTGATTGTTACAGAACATGAAGCGCCACGCGCAGGATCTGAAGGTGGAACGAGAGCGACTAAAGCAGCAGAACACGAGGGAACTCATCAAGATAGGCGAACTGAGGCAGGAACTGGCAGAACTCAACATTGAGATCGACATCAATAACTTCATGCCACACCCTGACGATGATTCAGACTCCGACTCAACGGCAACTGGTATGTAGATGACACCGTGTAGTTATGTGACATTTAGTCGATGCAAGGCACAACAGTGTTCTTTTTGAGGAGCGTAACCTTACCGCTGTTGCGTTCTTCTATTGGTCTTGAAGGGAGGCAGTTTTTCCTCTACGCTGAGTTAGCCATCATGTAACAAGAAGTCTGCCATGTTGAATTTGGGAAAATGGGAAATTGTTGAACATCAAAGGGTATTGTGGTTAACTCGGCCCGCCTTAGCATTATTGCCAATAAAGTTTGTGTTGAAATTTGAGAACATTGTTGTGGGCTAGCTAAACACAATTTGGTGGACAGTATACATTCAGTGAAGTTATTTAGTCTTGAAAGCATTATATTACTTAATAAATGAAAAACTAGGAAGAGACTGCCTCCTTTGGGAGCTTGAGATGGTGTTATTGTGATGAAGGGGATTCTTACAGAAAGGTCAAACTCAGTTGGCATTGTGTCACTTCAAAATAGGATAAGACGATCAGTACTATTGCACGTGACATTGTTACAATGTTATGTGTTTTCACGCCACAATCTGATCACACCAGACAATACAATTGGCTAGAATCGTTGCAAAATACAAAACTATGGCGATTGCTTGGCATTACAGTTATTACCTGTAGCATGTCCCAAACTTTTCAATAAACAAAGAACTAGAACTTTGGTGCAGGTCAATTTGTATTTGTTTTTCATGTGTACAATGCTGGCGCCTGTTTTGTTTTATTAGTGTGGCAATCATCTCGGAAGGTCACAAAAACAATGTAATTTTTCTGTAGTTCTGGTTTACCTGCATGGTGGCGTCATCGTATGCACTGTTTCAGTTCACTTCTAAATACTGTGTTATTAAAAAATATATAAATATATACCAATCTAAAAGTAACAAATAGTTATTAATTATAATTATGCTTGAGTGTTTCTAATTAGGAATTGATCAAGAATGAGTTGATATACATGAATTATAATAGATGTTTTTATTATATGTGCATAAGAGTTCATGCATGAGCATTATGCATTGTTTAGTATCACTTCTAAGGAGGCATAGCATGAGGAAAATGTACTAGATGGCACCTCTGTTTACTGGTTACAGCATGCACTGATAGTCCTATCTTGAGCGATGTCGAGATGGAATTAACAGCCGAAATCGATGTTACTCCCAAAACGGTGCAGTGCACCACACCCTCCGGTGGTAAACCCATGCAACTGTCATCAACCAGCAGCAAGGTCATCATGCCATCCTGTGTCAAAACTATGCAGCAGGTGACGAAAATTGTAGTACCAGTGGCTTCCCCAGTGATACCTGTGAGACATCCTCAGATCCACACGTTAGGTTTGTTGGTTTTTATTTTCAACAATAAATTTCATTTAGTGATTAAAGCAAGGTTGTTTCTTCCATCCTTGCAAGCCAGGGGTGTGACTATGTACACTACCCCTGGCAGATGTATGGAGGTTAGCTGAATCAAACTCAATTGACTTCGCCGTATCACTCGTTAGAACAGTGCATACATCCGTCCGACCCGCGCCCCAATTCCAGGAATCAATTCGACCATTCTCACGTGTTGATGAGAGGTATTGTGTATTCAAATAATTACGTCATCCTCCCAAACATTCCATGAAAACCCAAAAGACCACCGGAACTTGCCGGCATGCGATATCATTGACAGCAGCACCCCTGGCGCAAGGATGGTTTCTTCCGTTAACTGGAATCGGATGAGTGTTACTTATTAACAGGAAGTCTGCGGAATCAATTGTCTAAATGCTGGAACTACATTAATGAGCCAAACGTCAACGAGCCGTGTAGTTAATACAGCTGGCCTCGGCAATACTGCGAATAGAGCTTGTTTAGATTCTGAACATCAACGAGCCTTGTAGTTAATACAGCTGGCCTCTCCAATACTGCGAATAGAGCATATTTCGATTCTGAACATCAACGAGCCTTGTAGTTAATACAGCTGGCCTCAGCAATACTGAGAATAGAGCATGTTTCGATTCTGAACATCAACGAGCCTTGTAGTTAATACAGCTGGCCTCAGCAATACTGAGAATAGAGCATGTTTCGATTCTGAACATCAACGAGCCTTGTAGTTAATACAGCTGGCCTCAGCAATACTGAGAATAGAGCATGTTTCGATTCTGAACATCAACGAGCCTTGTAGTTAATACAGCTGGCCTCAGCAATACTGAGAATAGAGCATGTTTCGATTCTGAACATCAACGAGCCTTGTAGTTAATACAGCTGGCCTCAGCAATACTGCGAATAGAGCATGTTTAGATTCTTAATGTTTTGTTTGCGTTTTGAATGTTTTTCAGGCGCAACATTCAAATTTCTATATTTCGTGTGGCCATACATTTTTGAAAGATCGATTGATCTTAAAAGGGTTTTTAATCTGGTCAGCTTAAAGCCATTTGTATTCTACTATATGCATATCAGTTAACATGAAGTATAAGAAATGATTCAACAACATTGCAGTGCCAAGGTCACAACAGGCAGCTGGCGTGAATCCAGTGGCAGTGCAGGGAATAGTGACGGCAGCGGCAGTGGCGTCTAACACAACGCGGGCCAAGTTGAAGACATCGACTGCTCACATCCGACCACAAACAATGACGCAGAAAGTTCTACAACAACACATACAGCAACAGCAGCTGAAGGCACAGCTACAACAGCAGCAGCAGCAGCGGCAGCAGATTCAGCTACAGCTACAGCAGCAAACTATTAGGCAGACTGCATTGCAGCAAATGCCGCAGCAAGGTGTGTGTTTTATTTTGATTGGTTCAAATATCTGGATTGTGTCGGTCATTGTGAATGCTGTTATTGTAACTACTTGGCAAATCCAGGTGACGTACGGGTATCACATATATATATAAAGAGATACTGAGCTCGCAACATATGTGAGATTATAGTTGCAGTCATCACTTTTTATATCCATAGTCCGCAGTAGATCGAGTCCAGATGTGGTGAGTGGTTTTTCAGGTATGACACGCCCAATGTATGACCAACTGTTCATCCTTTTAATATAACTTATCAACATACCTAATATAATAAGAATAGTTCTTCTGAAACATGCGTCAAAACAAAGGGTTAAGAAATGAGGCTCAGAATCGGTGTTCTTTAAACAGAATACTTACCATGCTTTTGAAAAGTATCTGCATTTGTATGAATTTATATGAAGTTATGAACCACTTCAAATGTACTTTGTTGTACTTGATGAAGTAGTAAATATATAAATACTTCGAAGTCTATGTGACAGGTAGATAAGTATTTGTGATATTGTTGGTACATTGTTGCTTGCAGTGTTGACCGTGAACGCGACGCCGGCTGTGGTCCGACCGACGATGCTAAGAATGCTCAAGCCAATCAATCACATGCGCACTGGACTGACGGTCAACCAGATCCTTCCCTCGGTTGTCACTCCATCCGGCGCGTCTCTCGTCTCTTGTTCGTCCATCATTACACTGCCCATGGCACTCTCGTCAGGCAGCAAACCAGCGACTGGGGTCGTCACCCCTCAAGGGGTCATCACCCCGCACGGGGTCGTGGCTTCACAAGGGATCGTCACCCCACAAACGACACTGGACAAATTAATTCCCGTGTCAATCTCCCCGATGACGATGACGACGGCGGCGAGTAGCGTCGTATCGGTACCGATGGCTGGTTCGTTAACGACAGTTGCCATGGCAACAAAACAGGTGCCACAGCAGCAGCATATAATCGCTGCTCCCATGAATCAGGTGCAGACGGCCCATCTGATGACGCCCGTGCAGATGTCAGCGCTGACACAGTTGATATCGCAGGCATTGCCACAGTCCGTACTTCCCGCGAATGTTCCCCTACAGACTCGGGTGATGACCGCGGGAACGCAGCTCGTCAATCCCCTCAATGTCATGTCCCCCATCCTCTCGCTGCCTTCCGATCTCGCGCAGACTCAGTTCGGTGCGCATGTGCTCAAATCGCTCGGCCAGATACCCATAATACAACAGCCGTTCACGCTGCAGTCGGGCATCGTCGTCGTGTCATTGCCGAGCTGCGTTACCACAACAGTGCCGACCGGTATAGCAACCGTTCAGGTGACAAGATCGTCGTGATTAGTTGGAGAACTGTCTCGTACTGACGTGTACAATATATACAGAATGCACATGAACTGGAGTGTACATGAATATGCTGTGCTTAGCTTTGGGTACCTTCAGTGTAATATTAGGTTCGTAGCTACAATAGTTGGCATTGTTGCTTATTGTCTCACTGCAGAATTATCAAGATGGACCGAAACCAATTAAGTTAAGTTGCTATGGTTATCAGGCGTCTTGCAATGATGCTGTTATCATTCATTACATGGATGTGCCTCCATCCACAATACATACAGCCTCACTCTCATATCTACAGCGATTCTAATCGCCGAACAGAAGGCACATAGTGTCATAAGATGGAGTCGGTTCACACAGGCATTTCTCGCTTTCCTATTTATTGAACCAAATTACCACAAGCAGAAGTACGTTGGCACGGACTAGCATGCTCTGTTTGTTGGGGTCATACGAGGGGGGTTGGCACGGGCTCGCATGCTCTGTTGGAGTCTTACGAGGGGGTTGTGGGTAGATCACAAAAACTTACAATATAAATGCATGTGATATTGTTGTGATAATGTATATTGTGATTTGTAAGATGTGAGAGTGAAGATAACAGCTGTAATAGTTACTATGAAATTTATGCTCTTGTTTTGATATGAGTCCGACAGTTATTTAACAAAAAATGGCAGAGTGCATGTATCAGAATGATAAATATAATTAAAATGTGATTACAATGTTTTACTTGTCTGATATTCTTGGTCTCTTTTGACCAATCAAGCGAGAGAAATGTAAAACTTAGTAAAACTAATAAGCAGCTCTTTTATATCATAGTCTTGTCTTATACAGATTAATTTGGTTTGCAATAAAATAATTAATAACATGCAAAAGTATGCTTAAACCATGGTGTGATGTGAAAAAAGGCTGTGATGTGTTTAGTGCTGTAATGTAGTAAGTTGGAACCAATGGTATATTCATATGACTGATACGTTTTTGTAGTTTGTAATCTAGTCCTTTCATAAATGTCACATTAAATTGTACATTCCTTTTAACACTCGTCTTTTTTTTTAAATATTTGCATGTGTTTTGTGGTAAACATCAAAATTTAAACCTAAACATGACATTTTAAGGCCAGACACGGCAGGTAGATATGATTATTTTGAAATTTGTGTAAACAGTTAAATTTTTTTGCCCAATGCATGAAATGAGTCTTACTGAGTAAAATATATATTGAACTTCTGAAACTGAATGGCCGCCATTTTGAACAGATATTGGCAAATTTGGAAACACTGCCATTTTTTATTGAACACATATATAGTTATAATTCTTGCAAATCAATGTTCTCTATAGATTCTATTGTGCAATGATCAGAGCATTTTTTTGTCCTTTGGCTGAAGGTCCAAGGGACTATTGCCATTACTCTGCATCCGCCGTTAGCTGCCGTATCTCGGAAACCGTTCAGCAACTTGTTCTCTAATTTTGCATAGACATCTTAGGGCACTGTCACTATGCACAAGAAATCTGTATTTGATTGAATCATTCTAAGGTCTCCCTAGGGCCTCATAGGACCCCAAAACTGGTAAAAATGTAACATTTGGCCTATTTTTTCAAAAACTGTTCAACGTTTTTTCTAATTTTGCATAGATGTATCTTATGGTGCTGCCACTATATACAAGAAATCTGTATTTGATTGAATCATTTTAAGGGCACCTAAGGGGCCCCCAAAGTGCAAAAGTGTTACATTATCTAGTGATGTGGTTTTGAGAAGACCACCCCCAACAGTAGATTTGTTTAATGTGCCACAAAGTCAACACCAAGACTAATCTCTGCAGCCTAGTGCTACTGTTCCATTGAGACCTTGACTAATCTTTAATTGGTCACAGCTCCCATGCAGAGTAGGCACACTTGACCCCTGTTAGACTGAACAGTTGCCTAACACTTTTTTTCTTAAAAACTATTGATTTTCTATAATTGAAAGTTGTGTTTATTTTGATGTTCACTTAATTATTATAAAATGGTGTGACTGTGGTGTCTATTGGTTAAAGATGTGTTGTCTGTAGAAACCTGTAGGTGACAAACATAGAAAATTAATATTCTGGACAACTATAGAGTGAAATATCCTACACTTTATTGATATCAAATGCATTCTACTGTTCTGTTTACGCTTGCCATGCCTTGTGTAGACATGGTACTGTGTAAATCAATTGTATCAATATAGACTAATAATTACAGATTCACAATATAGTTGAAATGAAACAACCAAATGTCAACCGTTAGAAGAGTTGACATAGTTCCGCTATACACAAGCAAGAAATCTGTATTTGATTGAATCATTCTAGTGTCATCAGCATATAGTAGAACATACATTTTCTACATCATCATCACTAAGGTTGTTGTAAATTTAACCAGCAGCCATGTCAAGTCCATTATAATTGCGACTAACAGTGTTCAAAATTATTCAGGTAGATAGCAAATAACAAAGGACACAAGTTTTCTCCTTGCGATACTTGCTATACGTCACATGAGAAGAAGGCTGACACAGCCTGGCCCTAATCTATACATGATTTAGCATTTTTGTATATGTTGTATACAACTTTCAACACAATACCATTAATACTGCATGAAATTATCTTAGACCACAGGGAGGACCGGTCTACTAAATCAAATGCTTTCTTATAATTGATGAAGACACAATAAAGCCTTTTGCGTCTGGTCAAATACAATTCAATCAATACCCCTATCTGAACACTGCCTGTTCTTCACCTATTACATTCGCTTTGTTTAGGTATGTGGTCAGTCTGGTGTTCTGAACAATCACTAAGGATTAATGAACACTTGTGCAGAATATTACCCACTTGGCAGGTTTAATTGATCTATTCAGCAATGAGGACACTGCTTAGGCCTCACTCTGGACACTGTCACTCACAGTGTTGTGTATTGTCTTAGTTGGTGCATTGAGCTAATCTACTTGACCATGAATCAGTGGTGGCTCTGGTTGTGTATTACACCCAGCTGTGGAGCTAAGATTCTCTGCCTGCTATTGTTTGATGAAAACTGTGACTAATGTGTAATTGGTCACTGGCAGTAGCTTGTGTCAACAGACAGCATTAAGCCACTAGACCCCTGTTAAACTGGACAGTTGCCTGTAGGTTTTAAACTGTGTCAAACAGTGAGTCTACCTTTTGCTCTCAAATAATCTGTCCTCCTAGTTTTACACATAAAGACATAATCTGGCATAACTTGATAAGTCTTTGTAGCAGCACATTTGTACTTCCAGTGTATCATTGCAACATAACATACATATTACATACTGTGTGCCACATTTGAATGTTGTGCATGTAATATTTCCATGCAATCCATTTGCATATATAATGTAAAACTTCAACAGCCGTTTTCTTCATTTTCACTTTTTTACCCCTACCATGTTCAGTGCTCCATAACTTCGCCAATTTTTGTAGCAGTCATAATTTTTGAAACCGTGTAAAGCACCCTACCAAACCTTTACAAGGATGTAAGAAAACAATGTTACAATTTTTCCGACTTATCACTCATTTGGCCAGCTGGGGTCACATATAGACGTATTAGTCCAAAGGACTTCAGGGCCACTTGGCCCATTTTTGAAATATGTTTTATAAGAATTTGTTTTGTAAAATACGAAAAAAATCTAGTTTTTTAGCAACAAATATACCTATATCTTTCAAACTATTCATGATTTAAAAAAGTGTCTGATCATTGAACACAGTATAATATGCTGAATACATCACTGAAAACATTATTTATATAGCATAATTATTCCCAGAGATATCCCATTTCCAAATGCAGAAATTTGCAGAACATTTTTTTTTACAAAATGGCTGTCAAAGATTGCATAATGGATTTCATTACATGATACCGACATGCTTGATCCATGATTAAACTCACTTAGAGGTACATAATTATCATAGAAGTGAACTTTATTGTTAGTATGCATACAAAGGTATAATAATCTGGCAGAAAACCATTTTCAGTATTTTTTGTCAAAAAACACAATTTCACCTGGGGTGTCTGGCTTCCACTGGGAATAAGTTTTGAAAAATTGAAATACTGTAACTGAAAATTGCTGACTTGTGTTTGTTGCTGAATGAGAAGGTTTAAACTATACAGTAATAAATTCCACAAAATAACAAGTGAGATATCTGATATTATCAGTTATTAATTAGAACTAGCTGACATCCACCCGTGCATCAACAAACCAAGCACAGTAGTTGTCACCGCTACAGACTTGATTTGATACTCATTTGAGTTGACCAATTAATTTTTGCAGTCACCAGTAGCAGTACCAATATTTCCCGCTAAAGTAAATGTAAAGCCAGAGTGGTGCCCTCTGGAGAGTGGATCAGCACTCAGTCCAATGTTGCCATCTTTCTCAAAAAACTTCAACATTTGTGTCATTTGATAGATCAGTGGTCCAAGGCAGTGAATGAATATAGAGGCCAGTGAACCGTGGCACCTG
This sequence comes from Escarpia spicata, assembly GCA_963995525.1. Lineage (NCBI taxonomy): Eukaryota > Metazoa > Annelida > Polychaeta > Sabellida > Siboglinidae > Escarpia > Escarpia spicata. The sequence continues at coordinate 40,024,212 of OZ023213.1, forward strand.
GGAGGAGATTCAGCCAGACTGCCCCAGTGTTAGTGCAGTAATATGTAGATTCTTTTGTTCGAAATCATTATCAAGGTTTAATTGTGATTGGTGCCAGCATGATCTTGACGTCGTGATCTTAGCACTTGTTTCATGTTCGCTTCCTGTTTGCTTATAATAATAATAATGGAATTACTTCTTTAGCGCCAATCTCCTCGGAAAATCCGATCTCAGTGGTGCAACAAATCCAAAGGATTAAGCGTTCTCATTGTCATAGCAATAGTCGTCAACAGGTGGATGGAATTGCTAAGAAGCTAAGGAGGATATGCAGAGGTTTTTAGATGACGGTGAAATGAAACTATATTTAACTTATCACCAACAGGGAGTAAGTTCCACAAAGTTGGTGCGGCAACCGAAAAGGCTCGAGTTCATGCATTCGCCTTAACTATGGGAATAAAAAGTAGACCAGAGACTGCCATCCAAAGCTGTTTAGGCTTCTTTCCTAGAGTAACCACAGAATGTAGGTATGCAGGTTGTTTGGATACTTAAATAATTGTACAGATCTTTAAAAACAATGAGATATCGCACAGGGAGCCAATGCAGTGATTTTAAAAGTGGCACTAACTGAAACAACTTAAATTTGCGAAAATAATATCAACAACAATACTAAAATTACACATATAGGTGTCCGCGTTATGAGTACAAAGTGGCAATGGCTCGATTTGAAGTAGGCAAAGATTTTTTAAGGTAACATTTCATAATTCATAATTAATTTTGGCCATTGATTTCTGTGATTTTGTATTCTTCAGTGATATTTCAATATCCTGTATGTATATGTTTTCATTTACATTCTGCAGACAATGCACAAAAGTCAGTTTTTGTCAAAAATAAAAACATATTGTTTTTAGTTCTGAAACTGTTCGTGTGTAACTTCTGTGTGCATGGAATGTTTACTTCACTAAGCATACACAGTTTTATGTGCCAGTTAGAAGGGATCTATGGTGATTATATGGTCATATTGTCTAAAGGATACATATCTTTTAATGCACATACATGTTTGTGTTAGAAAAGTTGGCCAATTGTACCTTTTTTTACAAAGCAATAGTTGGTCGCTAGTCTGGGATTTGAAGACAGTACTTCCTCATATCTTGAGGGAAATCACAAACACTGAGCCGCACTGCTGGAATGCTTGCCAAAATGTCATGTTTGTTTTATAATACTTACTGTCTCAAGTATCGCTAGATATACACAAAAGCTTATTATTTGTTGGTAATTTTACAATACTATTCTTGAGTGTAACATTTAGTGTTGGTCACTATGGAAACTTTCTCTAGAATGTGTAAAACGTTTTGAGGTCGTGCTTCATTTAGTTTCCTTCATGCACCAGAGTTTGACGGTTATTTTTCTGTGGTTGAGGTTAACGAATGGGGGCGGGTGAAAGCAAAGTTGATAATTTTTTTTTAATGTGTCTTGTTATGTCAGTGACATAAAAGTATATGTGAATATATCTTGGCAGTACAGTAGCTATAACTTGGCATTCATTGGGTAGACTTCCATAACATTTAAAGGTACAGTACAGTGGTTTCAAATGGAGTTAGTACGTCTGGAGTTGGCTAATAAGAGAAATGCTATTTAAAACTCTGTAGATGGCTTGTTTGATAATGTGTTGCAGTTCAATGGTGACTATCTAGTTTAATGGGTGTGTCTTATGGTTGGTAGGTGTATGGTCACATTTTGGCACATAAATTCCATTTGGTCCTGGCTAAAGTTGGGTCAAGTCAGTTTGGAGAATGTTGTGGATTTTTAAAGTTATTTCATGATACAAGGATGCTTCTAGCATTGTAAGCAGAGTGGCAGTCTTTGTTGATCTGTATATATCTCTTTCAGTTTTGTGTATATGTATATATAAGACTGAAATTGTTTAGGCATGCTAGCAGGCCCTTTAGGATGGTTCATAGATTTAGAGGATTTTTTATTTTATCTGGAGGGCACTGGTGGAATGGGAATCTTGGTCGCTGATCATGACATAATTTAGCTGCAGCCAGCTATCATGATATTTCTGATGGCAGGGTTGCCAAGTAACTAACATGGCATTATATAGCAGCATTGTACCTATCCATGAGCAGCATATTTTATCTCTTTGATTTAGAGCTGGTTTTAACTAGAGAATATATAAAGTCGTTACGTGTCTTTTTGCTGTCCTATGCTGAGGTAACTCATAGATACTACTTACCTGCAAAATGACATATCGGGGAGTGTTGATATATTTGTGTATGTCATTTGAAGAAGACATTAGAACTGAGCCCTCACAGTGACACTAGTTGTAACAAATATTGTGACATACATAATTCCATTAATTGAGATTCTATAAATCGAATATTAAGTTGCATATTGTGTGATTGTTAGATTCAATAACACAGTCCCTTGTTCTAATGCCCATCTTACTTCCATGATCCAGTGTCATCCTGTTTCACAATCTGTATAGTCTTCTCTGTCTATTTCTACTCCACCCTATTGTCTAAACTCCACTTGCCTCCATGCCAATGTAAATCTCTTGTGGAGCGCAGTGGTGCACTGGCTAGAGCTGGAACTCTCGACCGAGAGAACCCGGGTTCAAATCCTGTGCTGCGGTGTTGAACCCTGGGCAAGTTCATTCACTCTATGTTGCTCCAGTTCACTCTATGTTGCTCCAGTTCAATCTATGTTGCTCCAGTTCATTCAGCTGTGTGCCCTGGCCTCAGACAGTGGTGGGTATTTGTGAACGAATAGTCTTTGTGCATTAATTGCAGCATGGCTGTATGCTTCCCTGAGAAGTTGAGATGGTGTTCAGTTGAACAGGTCTGCCAGGGAGTAAATTGTAAAGCATTTTGGGCAGTCCTGAGGACTGGATACTGCATTATATAAGAACTTACTTTTTAGTCCTTTGGGCCGAAAGTCCAAGGGACTATTGCCATCACTCTGCATCCGCCGTCTGCTGTCCACCGTCGCTTGTTAGCTGCCGTATCTCAGAAACTGTTCAGCAACTTTTTTTCTAATTTTGCATAGACGTATCTTAGGGTACTGCCACTATGCATGAGACATCTGTATTTGATTGAATCAATCTAAGGACCCTGTAGGGCCCCCAAGGACCCAAAAAGCTGGACATTTGTCACATTTTGCCTATTTTTAAAAAAACTGTTCAATAACTTTTTTTTTCTTTTCAAATTTTGCAATGTATTTTAGGGTGCTGCCACTATACACAAGAAATCTGTATTTGATTGAATCATTCTAAGGGCACCTCAGGGGCCCCCAAAGTGCTAATGTTTTACATTATCTAGTGATGTGGTTTTGAGAAGGGCCCTTGAGACCACCCCAACAGTATATGTTGTGTATTGTACCAGAAACTGAGCCCTGGCCTCACTCCACTCTGCATTGTTCCATTGAGACCTTGACTAATCTTTAATTGGTCACAGGCAGAGCAGACACATTTAACCCCTGTTAAACTGAACAGTTGCCTGCAGCTTTTAAACTGTATCTTCAAAACTATTGATTTTCTGTAATTGCAAGTTGTGTTTATTTTGATATTCATTTAATTATTATAAAATGGTGTGACTGTGGTGTATATTGGTTAAAGATATATTGTCACCTGAAGAAGGCTGACACAGATTGGCCCTGTTTTTTTAAGTATTCAGTTATAACATTATTAATACCACATGCCTTTTTGTTTTTGAGTTTTTTAATTTGCATTACTACCTCATTTTGCGTGAATGGTCTGTTTATGTGTTCGTTTGACTGGGAAATCTTTCTTGGATCAAAAGGTATCTCACTAGCTGCAGTTTCACTTTCAGGTTTTTCACAGAATTTTTTTTAATGGTTCATAAACTTATCCAGTGACATATTTCCACATTTTTCACTGCTGTTACTTGCTTTATTAAGTATATCCCAGTATTCTGCAGGCTTACTATGTTTTAGGTTGTGCAAGTTTTCATGTAACTGTTTATGGTAGCATTTTGATATTTGTTTTATAAAACATTTATACCCACTAGCCAATTCTCTTAACTCTGCATTAGCTTCATCAATTTTTATTTTCTTTAGTCTACCTTTTGCTCGCAAATAATCTGTCCTCTTAGTTTTATACATAAAGACATAATCTGGCATAACTTGCTAAGTCTTTGTAGCAGCACATTTGTACTTCCAGTGTATCATTGCAACATAACATACATATTACATACTGTGTGCCACATTTGAATGTTGTGCATGTAATATTTCCATGCAGTCGATTTGCATATATAATGTAAAACTTCAACAGCCGTTTTCTTCATTTTCACTTTTTGACCCATACCATGTTCAATGCTCCATAACTTCGCCAATTTTTGTAGCAGTCATAATTTTTGAAACCGTGTAAAGCGCCCTACCCCAACCTTTACAAGGATGTAAGAAAACAATGTTACAATTTTTCCGACTTATCACTCATTTGGTTAGCTGGGGTTACATATCGACATATTAGTCCAAAGGACTTCAGGGCCTCTTGGCCCATTTTTTATATATATAAATTTTCAAAACAGTTATTAATTTATTATGTACCTTTATTTGTTGATTTACCAACTGACATAAAGAATGAGATGGAATGGCTTAAAAAGAAATATAATAACCTGAGTAAACACCAAGAGCCTGGAGTGCACAGAGCAAAGCCACCCAGAGCCTGGAGTGCCTAGAGCAAAGAATTCAAGCTGCTCAACAGGAGGACATTGTGTGAGTTTAGTGGGTTCAGATGTGTCATTGTGAAGTGTCCTGTCACTGCAGCAACAGCTCTCTGTGCCAGAGACAGAAGGTGCACAATGGAACAGCACAGCCTGTGTGTACGCTGCAGGACGCCATGGAACAGCACAGCCTGTGTGTACGCTGCAGGACGCCATGGAACAGCACAGCCTGTGTGTACGCTGCAGGACGCCATGGAACAGCACAGCCTGTGTGTACGCTGCAGGACGCCATGGAACAGCACAGCCTGTGTGTACGCTGCAGGACGTCATGGAACAGCACAGCCTGTGTGTACGCTGCAGGACGCCATGGAACAGCACAGCCTGTGTGTACGCTGCAGGACGTCATGGAACAGCACAGCCTGTGTGTACGCTGCAGGACGCCATGGAACAGCACAGCCTGTGTGTACGCTGCAGGACGCCATGGAACAGCACAGCCTGTGTGTACGCTGCAGGACGTCATGGAACAGCACAGCCTGTGTGTACGCTGCAGGACGTCATGGGACAGCACAGCCTGTGTGTACGCTGCAGGACGCCATGGGACAGCACAGCCTGTGTGTACGCTGCAGGACGCCATGGAACAGCACAGCCTGTGTGTACGCTGCAGGACGCCATGGAACAGCACAGCCTGTGTGTACGCTGCAGGACGCCATGGAACAGCACAGCCTGTGTGTACGCTGCAGGACGCCATGGAACAGCACAGCCTGTGTGTACGCTGCAGGACGCCATGGAACAGCACAGCCTGTGTGTACGCTGCAGGACGCCATGGAACAGCACAGCCTGTGTGTACGCTGCAGGACGTCATGGAACAGCACAGCCTGTGTGTACGCTGCAGGACGCCATGGAACAGCACAGCCTGTGTGTACGCTGCAGGACGCCATGGAACAGCACAGAGTGTGTACGCTGCAGGACACCATGGAACAGCACAGCCTGTGTGTACGCTGCAGGACGCCATGGAACAGCACAGCCTGTGTGTACGCTGCAGGACGCCATGGAACAGCACAGCCTGTGTGTACACTGCAGGACGCCATGGAACAGCACAGCCTGTGTGTACGCTGCAGGACGCCATGGTCCAGTAACGTCAACTCCAAATGGCTGCAGGCCCACCTTACTGACACCTAGACCCACAAGGATTATGTTGTCACAATACATGCAGCCACAAGGTCACAATACATGCAGCCACAAGGTCACAATACATGCAGCCACAAGGGTAACAATACATGCAGCCATATGGGTCAGAACAAATACCACAATACAAGCAGTCACATGGGTCACAACAAAGATAACAATATCAGCAGCAACAATGGTCACAAAACATGCTGCGGCATGGGTCACAAAGCATCAACCACAAGGGTACAGGTCACAAAATATACAACTGCTAAGGTCACAATACATACATCCAGTAGTAGAAAGAAGACTTCCCAGTCAGTTTCTAGCCAACCTTCCACCATGGGGAAGCATGGCGTGTGTATGTCCTGGAGGTAATCATGGTCCGGCAGCTTTCTCCCAGAATCGCCCATTATCTAGCACCAGGCCAAACTCACAAAGTGTAAGAAACGCAGCTGTTTATGACTGGTGTCCAAGTGGTGTGTCTTCAAATACAAACATCACACACAAGTGAAGCATGAGTGATGTGTACCAGGCAGTAGGCCAGGCAATGGCTTCTCTAGGCAATAGTGGTAAATAACACACAAGTTGTTTTAATATTGATAGAAACCTAATGACTTTGAAGAGGCTTCATTGTGATATATACCTACGTCCTGTACATTGTAAAACAACTGTTTTCACACTTATGTGATGTTGAATAACTCAAAGACGCAATGTAACATAGATCTATATTATAAAACAATACGCTTCTCTGTCAGTCTGTCTGACTATCTGCCTGTCCGTCCGTCCGTCCGTCCGTCCGTCTGTCAGTTTGTGGACCCATACTTCCATTAGTGTTGCATGTATGGGACTGACATTTTGTGTGTAATCTAGTGGGTAAACTGGGTTGGTTCGTAGATGTAGATTTTTGTCAAAATTTGTCTGGGTGGGGATCTTGGGGGCACAATTTTAAAATGTCACTTATCTCCATCAGTTTTGCATGTGTGAGGTTAAAATTTTATGTGTGATCTAATGGGTTTGTAGATTTAGATTTTTTCAAAATTCATCTGCGACGGTGGGGATTTGGGCATCACATACACATGACTGCCTTTTACCCCCTGGCAATGTCGGGTAATTTGGCTTGTACACTGATAAAGGAACAATATAGATGGCAGTATTCATTCCCATTTCCCACAGAGGATGATGAATTATGTGTCAAATGCTAGCAGTGTGATTACAGGTACATTTTTAGTTAACTCAAAGATTATATAGTGGATATATGTGTAAATACGTAAATTTCATACAGTAATTATACAGCTTGACTGAATGCTTCTCAGAGAAGCTTAGTTCATATGGAAATGAACAAGTCTGCCAGATGGTGAAATGTAAAATGTTTCGAGCAGACCTATTTATTGGATATCATGCTTTATAAGAAATCACCAAACATTCATTCACATTATATTACCATAATTATAATTAATAACCAGGAAATGATGCTTTGAATGTGAACATTTGTATAGAAACTACAACACTTAGCTGAAGCTACAATTTGGCATATAAACTATTCTTACATATTGGCAATATTGGAGTTTGGGTTCTCTTTCAACATTGCTGTAGCGTGTTTATGAAGCTGTAGTAAATTAAAGAAATTTTATTATGCAGTTGTTCACAAAAACCAGGAAACTAGGAATGCCAACAACATGCATGTGTATACGCCAATTTATCTTGCAGTGTGTTTCTCAAAATGAAATGACATTTTGTAGTTATTTACAGCATTTATTCTATAATTATCTTTAAAAGCATGAAACATCACTAAATAACATAAAAAGTACTGGGTAAAACATTTTTGTAAAGAATCTTATCTTAGGCAAAGTTTGAGAAAAATATTGTTATTTTATCTTCAAAACTGAGTAACATTTAGAAATAAATACAAATACAAGCCAAAATAAATACTACGAATACACCAACAGGACATGTTATTTGACGTTTTTTATCATTTACATCAGTTGTCAATGTATTTACAGGCAGCCAACAGCAATATGAGAGGTCAAAGTTACTGACAGTTTTTAACAACATCCAAATCCACCAGCGTCACCATCCCTACTACCAGTACAACACAATCAACAACAGCAAATACATGCTGGTTGGAAGTGGCAACTCCATGGGATTCCCGCTACAGAACACGTAGAAGGAGTGAACTGTGGATGCTGGTGATTCTTATGAAATCTACTGAACTGTTTCACAGCAAAGTGCGACAAATGACTATTGGTGCAGACACAATACTAAATTGGTCCAGAGCAAAGTGTGAAAAACAACAGCTGTTGCGGATGTAGAAATGAACTGTTCCAGCAAAGTGACAAACAACAGCTGTTGTGGACGTAGAAATGAACTGTTCCAGCAAAGTGACAAACAATAGCTGTTGTGGACGTAGAAATGAACTGTTCCAGCAAAGTGACAAACAACAGCTGTTGCGGACGTAGAAATGAACTGTTCCAGCAAAGTGACAAACAACAGCCTTTGTTGTTGACAAAACAGCAAACCTTGACTGGGAAGTTGACTGCACATGTATTATAATAGCAAACGTCATTTAAAGATTTTTTAAAGTTAACATATTCACTTTAACCATGTTATTGCATCTATCATAAATGCCTAAATTGTTAATTATCTTGAAATTGTTGAAAAGTTAATAAATAAATTAGAAACCTCAACAGATAATTAAAATTAAATATCACAAATGAGAAGCTTACTGAATACTTGTGAAACAGGAATTCAGAATTACTTTTCTACACAAATATTGTGTAAGACAAATGCATAATTAATAATATATAATAAATGATTTTGTATTCTATAGAATACATTGTTAGAAAGGTAACTGTTGATTAAAATATACGTTTGCAACTGAGCAATGACTTCTGGACATACTAACCTTTTTCTAAGATATCTGTGAGTGAAAACATTTTATGATACTGATGTTATACTATTTATAATTATAATTTTATATTATTTATTATATTACTCTTATAATAATTATAATATATATATATATATACCTGGTATATATATATATTAAGCGCTACACCTATAAGCTCGTGGCTTGTGGAACAATACGTGCATCATTAGACGTGGGTTCGCGTACAGTGATGTGAAGGCGCGTAGTTGGTTAATTGTTTGAAAGAACACGTTCGCGTGTGTGCGCGTGCAGGATGCGCAATCGAATTAATTTTGAAAGGACAAGTATTATCAGTTGTGTGTTTAGTTGTTGGACTGTACACAGTGGTCAGAGGTAGTGGGTGGGAAATTGTAGGTTTTAGTTAGATAGGAAATTATGTAGTTATAATATTGTTTTATTTGTTAGGTTAGTGCGTTACTATACTAGTCATTCATCTATTTGGTTTGGAATTTTAAATAAATAAACGTTTGGAACACATACTGTTTATTTTATTTTGTAACTGTTGGCTATTTTAAGGACCCCGGTTAGCGAGGCTACTTATTTCTAGAAAAGTTCTACATAACTTTGATAATGATCTAATACTGTTTATTGATTTTATGATGTATAATAATAATACTAGTTTTATAATCTTGAGAACACTGCTCATATTATATTTTAGAATAATGCTTTACAATTGTTAATTTGACTATACAGATATACTTTAGTGTTGTTTCTTTCCATTGTCCAGGTGGTGTCTATTTTAGAGCAGCCTGTCATAGGGTCTTTCAACCAGTGCGCAGAATATGGCCAAGCCATCTCCACGTCCTTTGTTTTACTTCATCAACGATGTTGTTGATATTGGTGCATTCGGAGATGCTCTTGTTTGTTACCTGCTGCTCCCAACGTATTCTCAGGATTCATCCGAGACACCAATCTTCAAAACTTTTGTCTTGGTTTTCAATGTTTGTGGGTCTGTAGAAGGCTTGTGCTGCTATGGCGATCCTGGTGGAATTTCCTGGTTAAGATACTGCAGTGGAATATAGTTTACAGTATAACATGAGTTTATGATAACGACTATTAGACTTAAACTTAATGAGCACGCAAAGTTGGGAAACATTATAATAACTCAGTGTTTGTCCTTTAATAGTTTTAATTAAAACAACAAATAATTGGTACATGTTTCATTTGTTTACAATGACAACCAAGACAATGAGATATATATTTGACATTAAACAGTACAACTATGCCATCCTGGTGAAATATCATAAGCAGCTGCATAATAACTCAATATTGTAATCAATAATGAGGCAGTAAAACAATGTGACACTGGGGTTAGTAAAGGCTGCACAGACACAATTATTAAGGGAAGAAGAAAGATATACTGCATTTTAAGATGACAAATCTATAAATCTAAACACAATGTGGAGACAGCCAAGATGGCAGCACTGTTGAACTTTCACAATCGTGTTAATTAAAGTAAGGCTTCGGAAGTGCTAAATCAATAGTAAGAATGCAAACCAAACAACGTTAACAATATTGTAAATATAGTTCAGGACTAAACATGTTCGTTAAAGTGAAACAATTACCACGAGGAGATAACTGATAAAATGCATCTGTGAACATTAAGTTTTTATGGTTACCAGAAAGTAAGGCTTCGGAAGTGCTAAATCAATAGTAAGAATGCAAACCAAACAACGTTAATAATATTGTAAATATAGTTCAGGACTAAACATGTTCGTTAAAGTGAAACAATTACCACGAGGAGATAACTGATAAAATGCATCTGTGAACATTAAGTTTTTATGGTTACCAGAAACAGTTTCTTCAAGAAACTGACAACAGAAACGATCATGAACGTCAGAGGAATGACTAGTCACCATCTTGGATAAGATGGGTGTAAACTTGTGCAACAGGATTTGACTAGAAAACATAATATGTTCATTCACGTACACAACATCTAATATAATATTATTATGTACAATAATGACATTCTGTACACATTCGATATCTCTGTACAAGGTCTGCTTTGGAGCCAGTCAAAATACCTGCATCTCAGAAAAATATAACCTCCAACATTTCTCAAGTAACTCCAGGCAATTAACAAGCAATGTAATTCCACAGAGCACTTTTCTGATCATGACAATGCTCAAGTTTGGTTGTCATGGGGAATTCAGCGTCTTGTTAATGTTTGTTCTGGGCATTAGATCAGGTTTTTATTACCCCATAGGAATGTATAGGCCAGTTTAGAATTACTATGGCAATGCATGGAAATTACATATGACAGTATGAGATTTCAAACTCGATATTAATACCCAAACCTCAAATTTTTCTTTACACAATTTACAATAAAATAATTGATTATTTTTGAGTTTCAAATTTATTGTATGCTTATGTTTTAATAGATTCATGCTGTCTCATTAATTGCACTGTCTATAGTTTGTGATGTTACCAGTGACGCCACCTATTATCAGTCTACAAAAGAAAACAATAATGAATTTGTACATATTTCCATACAAGTCAAATCTCTCATTTCCTGCAGGAGATTCTTACATTTAGTTCTCAAATCATGTTCTCACAAGTGCAAGATGAAATATACACCATTACAAATTTCCAACTTATCTCACAAAATATTATATGTTGTTGTTGCTTCATTGCCAGTGGTGAAAAAGTGTCATTGATAGTGTGATTTTTGTATCATGTCATTATCATGGCCTTGTCACTTCAGGCGAACTGCAGGTTTGCTTAATTTTAGCCAACTAGATCAAAAATCTACATGAACTACACTATACAAACCGCAGTGGCTTGGACTGCAGTCAACTCAGCAATCTGATTATTTAATGTGCTTTCTTCACGACATCATTGTATCTGTGAAGACAAACATTGACAACTGCTTCACTCAAATAAATATCATTTTGGCAAGATTTCAAACACAGCAACAACTTTGCAACAACATGCATCCTACGCCAAACTACACCACAGAAATGGAGCTTATTCAGTAAAGCTGCCGATGGTATCGTATAATCCACTCAACCAGGCTGCGGAATCTGGGTTTTGGGTGTTAGCATAAAGACGGCCGCACACGGAATCTTGTGTTTTGTGTAGCCACAAGGTAGACTGTGTATGTGCCACAATAATTTGAACACGATGAAACTATTTTCTTGCAACACAACTATTTATGTTGCCATCTGGTGAGAAGAAGAACTGAATGTTCCAACATTCAGATTAATGAAGAAGGTGACCGACGGTCATTGAAACAGAAATGAGAAAACTAGGTCAGAAAACATAATTTTAAAACATTTAATTAATTGGATTATCTCCCAACTTTATGATGAATAGTTTCCCAGCATGCTGCGACACATATACATGTCACATGACTGTACCATACGACAACATGAATGTATCATGTGACATGTATGGGTGAACAATTACTCTACTGGCAAGTGGCAACTGTTAACTAAACAGCTATTTCATGCCATATTTACCTGTCACATAAAAGTAACATAATTCTTGAGAGGTAAATGTTGGCTCAAGGCCCTCCTTGGTTGAGAGTTAACCTTGCACTGAGATGTGCTGTATACAAAGTACTCACGCATATCATGGGAATATGCAGGCTTCGGGAGACACAGAATAAAACGACTGTATGGAATGAAAACTACATTAAATATCATCGTGCAACATGTTAACATTTATACACCGCCTAATCAACATCTCTGTACATAGTAGACAGCACATACTGCATTAATAATTACATCAACTGTTGCCTTTGCAGAATATATATATTCACATTTTATCTATTATATACTCTCTAATATCTAGTTTTAATGACATTTCATGTGGCTTGTCGTGGATCTGAACCAGCTGCGATGACGGCTGCTCTACTGTATCTCCACCTGGTGGTGAGGTGATCACTTATTATCGATGAGGTCCTGCAGTTTGTGAACAAGATCGCGAGCCAGTCTCAGCACTTGCTTTACATTGTGACGTTCCGCCATTTCTGTAACATACCATGTTGTCATACAAACACATTGTCATACAGCAACTACAGTCACACAATGTTAGATTCACAGTCATTCTATGTTTCAATGCAGTTGTTCAATGTTTGAATGAAGTCACTCTATCTCTTAATGTAGTCATGCTAGTTTTGCCCAAGTTCATACTATGTCTGAATGCAGTCATTCTATATTTGCAAGAAATCACACAGTATTTGAGTGAAGTCATACAGTATTTGAATCCAGTAATTTTATATTTGCATATAATCATACAGTATTTGAACACAGTCATTCTATGTTTGCAAGTATTCAAGCAGTGTTGGAATACTGTCATTCAATGTTATATTCCAGCAGCGGCACTACCACCGGTAGTAGACGTTGCTGCTACATAATAGCAATACTGGTGTTAGTGCCAGTAGTAACAGAAGCACTCACAGCAGTAATGAGAGTGATACAAGTGTATCATACACCTGTACACAGCTGTATCATATACTTGTATGTATAAAGATGCATCATACACCTGTATACATATGTATGATACACCCGCATACATGTGTATCATACATCTGTACACATGTGTATGATGTGATGGGGGCGTACCATTGAAGAACTTGATGATGTCAGTGAAATCCATGTTGTTGTCGATGATGATCTCGCGGTAGTACTCAACGAGGGCGAGGGCAATGAAGAGGACAAAGTGGGGCGAACTGATGTGTCGGGCTGCCCAGATTGTCTCCCACACCGCAAACACATCGTCATACACCAACTCTGTCAACACACACAGTGTCAACATATCGCAAACACATCGTCATACAGCAACTCTGTCAACACACACAGTGTCAACATATCGCAAACACATCGTCATACAGCAGCTATGTCAACACACACAGTGTCAACATATCACAAACACATCGTCATACACCAACTCTGTCAACACACACAGTGTCAACATATCGCAAACACATCGTCATACAGCAACTCTGTCAACACACACAGTGTCAACATATCGCAAACACATCGTCATACAGCAGCTATGTCAACACACACAGTGTCAACATATCACAAACACATCGTCATACACCAACTCTGTCAACACACACAGTGTCAACATATCGCAAACACATCGTCATACAGCAACTCTGTCAACACACACAGTGTCAACATATCGCAAACACATCGTCATACAGCAGCTATGTCAACACACACAGTGTCAACATATCACAAACACATCGTCATACACCAACTCTGTCAACACACACAGTGTCAACATATCGCAAACACATCGTCATACAGCAACTCTGTCAACACACACAGTGTCAACATATCGCAAACACATCGTCATACAGCAACTCTGTCAACACACACAGTGTCAACATATCGCAAACACATCGTCATACAGCAGCTATGTCAACACACACAGTGTCAACATATCACAAACACATCGTCATACAGCAGCTCTGTCAACACACACAGTGTCAACATATCACAAACACATGGTCATACAGCAACTCTGTCAACACACACAGTGTCAACATATCGCAAACACATCGTCATACAGCAACTCTGTCAACACACACAGTGTCAACATATCGCAAACACATCGTCATACAGCAGCTATGTCAACACACACAGTGTCAACATATCACAAACACATCGTCATACAGCAGCTCTGTCAACACACACAGTGTCAACATATCACAAACACATCGTCATACAGCAACTCTGTCAACACACACAGTGTCAACATATCACAAACACATGGTCATACAGCAGCTCTGTCAACACACACAGTGTCAACATATCACAAACACATCGTCATACAGCAGCTCTGTCAACACACACAGTGTCAACACATCGCAAACACATCGTCATACAGCAGCTCTGTCAACACACACAGTGTCAACACATCACAAACACATCGTCATACAGCAGCTCTGTCAACACACACAGTGTCAACATATCACAAACACATGGTCATAAAGCAGCTCTCTCAACACACACAGTGTCAACATATCACAAACACATCGTCATACAGCAGCTCTGTCAACACACACAGTGTCAACATATCACAAACACATCGTCATACAGCAGCTATGTCAACACACACAGTGTCAACATATCACAAACACATGGTCATACAGCAGCTATGTCAACACACACAGTGTCAACACATCGCAAACACATCGTCATACAGCAGCTCTGTCAACACACACAGTGTCAACATATCACAAACACATGGTCATACAGCAGCTCTGTCAACACACACAGTGTCAACATATTGGAAACACATCGTCATACAGCAGCTCTGTCAACACACACAGTGTCAACACATCGCAAACACATCGTCATACAGCAGCTCTGTCAACACACACAGTGTCAACATATCACAAACACATGGTCATACAGCAGCTCTGTCAACACACACAGTGTCAACATATTGGAAACACATCGTCATACAGCAGCTCTGTCAACACACACAGTGTCAACACATCGCAAACAGACACTGTGCTACATGTCAACACACATTAAACATAGACACAGTGCTCTATTTAAAAACATATTAAACACAGACAGTGTTCCGTATCAACACCCATTAATCACACACATAGTATTCTGTGTCAACACACATTATGATGAAAATGAGAAAGTAGGCACTTTATCGTGGTCAAGTTTTCCAGAAATTTCAAACAAATCTATATAAATACAGTATACTTTACGGCCATATTCTCCCAAAAATCTTTATTGAATATGGATATTCTGAATAAAAATGGCTCAAAGCGATGTAGGCCCACATGTGATCAAGGGGAAGAAGAAGATATGAAACAGCATGTCTAGATGTGACAGACATACAGAGACACTCGGGTAGACCCGGTGAATGATGTACCTCGCTTGAAGTCGAGCAGGAACCAGCGGTAGCAGAAGTAGAAGTGAGTGTAGTCTCCATTCTGGTGCATATGTTCAAACAACTCAGGGTCGAGAATCTGCACGCACAACATGTCATTTATACAAATGTATCACAGCATACATGACTGACATTTAACTACGTTTTATATTACTAAACATAATTCAATATTATCTGCAAACAATGGTCTATTTTTATAGGTACAAGGGAAGGTCTGGACCAATCAAAGCCAAAGATGGATCTCTACTGTCAAAAGTAGAGGACAAACTAGAGATGGGCAGAACACTTTAGAGAGGTTCTCAATAGACCTGCACCTGACACAGCAGCAGACTGGCAAACCTCAGGCTGCACTCCCAATAAACACAGAGGAGTTCTCGGAGGATGAAGTGGGGAAAGCTATTGCGACTCTCAAAACAAGTCACCTGGCATGGACGGAATCACAACTGAAATGATCAAAGCGGGTGGTGAAACAATTGTACAATGGATGTGTGGACTATGGGACTATGGCACCATTCATGAAGACTGGAAAGATGGTGCTGTTGTCTGTATCCCAAAGAAAGGAAACCTAACTGAATATGACAACTGGAGAGATGTGACATTGCTATCAGTACCAGAGAAAGTTTACTGCCAGATGATACTGAACCGAATGCGAGATGTGGTAGATGGCGAACTACGTGAGGAACAAGAAGGCCAAAACGCTCTTGTGCTGAGCAGATATTCACACTCAGATGCATTATTGAGACATGTGAAGAGTACCAGTTACCCCTTGCAATCAGTTTCATTGACTTCACCAAAGCGTTTGACAGCATCCAGACTGTAACAGCAATCGAAAAGATATGTGAAAACTTTGCCGTGACCATCGACTGGGTCATGTGGCTAGCAACCAGAGGCAATGAAGGGATTGTGTGGGTTAAGGAGGAGTGTTTATCAGACCTGGACTTTGCTGATGACATTGCTGCCCTGTCAGACACCACGCAGGGACTACAATATCTCGTGGAATCAGTCAGCAAATACGCTGATGGCTTGGGACTTGTCATCAGTGAAAAGAAGACAAAAAACATGCTGACAGGGGAGCACCGACCACCCACAGATGCTTTGATCAACCAGAAAAAAAGTCAAAAACTTCACCTACCTTGGCAGCTCCATCAACAACCAAGGAATCATCGATCATGAACTAAACTGCAGAGTAAGGAAAGCATTAGCAGCCTTCAGCCAGCTGAGGAAAATATGGAACAACAAGAAATTTGCCTTGAAATCTAAACTCCCCTTTTATAACTCAAACATTATACCAATCCTCCCGTATGGATGTGGAACATGGCAACTAAAAACAAGCCAAGAAAACAAAATTGATGCATTCGACACTAAATGCCTACAAAAGATCTTGGGCATACACTGCAGCAACCATGTGATGAACATAGATGTCCGGATATGATCAGGACAACCTCTGGCATCATCTACTATCTGCAGAAAATAAAAGAGCTGGCTCGGCCATGTCACAAGACTCCCACCTACTAGACCTGCCAAACAAGCGCTATGGTGGATACCAGTTGGCCAGAGAAAGAGGGGACGACCAAGAATGAACTGGCGCCAAACAATCGACCGTGACCTACAGCTGGTCAACAAAAGTTGGAGCAACGTCAGAACACTAGCAAGCGACAGATTTGGATGGCGTGCTTTGACTGCCTCGTGGTCAACAAACGACAGATCTGGATGGCGTGCTTTGACTGCCTCATGCGTCTCTAGACGCGGCAGCCGCTAAGTCTAAGTAAGTAAGGTATGTTTACTATTATGAAATGAATTATCAAATGATGTTAGTTTCAGAGACAACAGCTAGTGTAGACTATGAGCAAACAAGTTTTCAAAGCATTCAACTGACATGAGAGCGATGCCTTCTTGCAGAAATTCAATGGCAGCTTTCATTAATTAGATAAAGCATGACACAAAACATTTTCCATATATCATCAGTGCATAAACTTAGTGGATATCTGAAGTTTAATGATTTTGATATGGTTTTAGATACATGTATTGGTCCAAGCTACTACATGTTACTAATAATGATCATGAGTTGTTACCTTTGTAAGGCTCTACACAACTTAACAGATCTGCTGATGCTAGAAACAAATATTTTTGCTATTCTAATATACATGAGAACAAATTATGAAAGGAACATAACGGAGAATACACCGACCCACCTGGATTAGCGAGCGCATGTTGGCGAAGTGTTGGTCCATGGCGCCACCATGTGGGAAGTTGGACGACATACGTTTCATGAGATGGCAGAAACAACTGTAAGTCATCGCCTCTGTAACACAAATACATCTATTTGAGTACATCCAAAAGACACTCAGGAGTCTGGTCTAAGGAGCGTCTACTTAAAATGAACAAATGTGAAATCACTTCTAGTCTACGCTGTTTGATGCACTTATTGTGAGCATTCACCATAGTTGCAGTGGATTATTCTAAACAGTCCAGTCATGACTGATACTGAACTAAAAAAACTTGCGCATGAAAGATTGTATCTAAAAAGGTTATGAGTTTCAACTGGACATTTAAAAGTTTTTAAATTATTAACATATTCACAAAATCAATTGGACCAACCCAGATCCCTGCGCAGTGTTGTACAGCAAGGTTTTGAGAACACCCTTTAATGTGCACTGCAAACTCACCGTCATCAAAAATGACCAGAAGTGGAGCCACTAGGTCACACATGCCTTGGATGTATCCAACGTCAAGGTTCTCCCATACGTATCTGGCAAATGACAAGCACATTACATCCCTGCTGGGAGGCAGATACCTTAGCTGTTGGGAGGCAGACTACAGATTCTGATAAAATCAATATTTCTGCAAGAAACACTGAAAGAACTTACTTTGATCATCAGACGGAGTAACTTGTCAAAGCAAGAACAGTCTTACTCTTAGTATATGCTGTATAATCATGTTTGCAATTTCTGACCAGATCCAGTCAAAAAATCATTGAATGAATTCGAGCATGTTGCAATGGACATTATAAATGTTAATTTTTGGTAAAATTAATCTGAAATGAGCGAACAAGTCGACCTGAGATGGAACCTTCACGCAGCAGTGTGGCACATATATCTGTGTGTTGCATCCTTACGTGCACATGATGTTGCGTAGTTTGTCAAGGTTGGGGGTCGTGAAGTAGCAGTAGTTCCTGTCACACCGCTGGACGTCTTTGTCAATGCGATGCAGGTTCACAGTCATATTGTCCAGCAGCTCAGCCTAGGAAACATAAAATCAATCATTTTGTTTGACCAGTTTAGTAAATAATAGTAATATGCAATTATTTCCGACATAAAAGTACATACTAATATACATTAAGTCCACAGTAAAGTAAATAAAAAATGTGCATATAATATGAATGCCAACAATGACTTCAGCACAAATACTAAATATTATATACTGCACCTATCCATGTCCATCTATCAATGCAGAGGTGGTACAAACATCACTTTTAAGAGTAGCTCATTAAACTGTAAAAGTGACAGTGACAAACATGAGCTTGCACTCAATCTCATTGGCAGGTTATGTAAATCATCAAAGAATTATTGTATGATACAAGTAGAAGTTGAAGGTCCTGCTAACCACTGACTTTTCAGCTCACGTCTAGAACATTGCCCCTTACTGTGTTACAGATGATGAATGAGTGGTGACTGATGTGAGATGTTTGTACTTACAGAGTAGACGCCTCCATTGGATGCGACAGAGGCTGGGGACGGAGGAAGAACCAGACTCTCCTTCGATGCACGAAGCTGGTCTAAATAAGCACAAGAAGAATGAATTAAGAATAATAAGAACTGTACAATAGACTTTAAGTATAAGTGTACAATAGACTCTAAGTATAAGTGTACAACAGACTCTAAGTATAAATGTACAATAGACTCTAAGTATAAGTGTCACTTATATTATATATAATCACTCCTACTATTACAACAACAGCAACAATAATGTAATTAACAACTTCTAAAATAACTACAGAAATATAATACTTAGTGACGGATGTTTTATATTTAAAAAAATAATATCTATGGACACAAATGCAAAAATACTGACAAAAATAAAATAAAATTTAGTCATAAAAGCAGACCATGGCCAAATTAAAATTTTAGTTCAAACGTGAACTTAACCCACATAAACCGTGTGAAAGTAATAACAATTACAGTGAGTATATAGCTTATAGCCACCTGTGTAGATTACAGGGAGTATATAGCTTATAGCTACCTGTGTAGATTACAGGAGGTATATAGCCTATAGCCATCTGTGGAGATTACAGGGGGTATATAGCTTATAGCCACATGTGGAGATTACAGGGGGTATATAGCTTATAGCCACATGTGGAGATTACAGGGGGTATATAGCCTATAGCCATCTGTGGAGATTACAGGAGGTATATAGTCTATAGCCACCTGTGGAGATTACAGGGTGTATATAGCTTATAGCCACCTGTGGAGATTACGGGGGTATATAGCTTATAACCACCTGTGGAGATTACAGGGGGTATATAGCTTATAACCACCAGTGGAGATTACAGGGGGTATATAGCTTATAGCCACCTGTGGAGATGACAGGGGGTATATAGCTTATAGCCACCTGTGGAGATTACGGGGGGTATATAGCTTATAACCACCTGTGGAGATGACAGGGGGTATATAGCTTATAGCCACCTGTGGAGATTACGGGGGGTATATAGCTTATAACCACCTGTGGAGATTACAGGGGGTATATAGCTTATAACCACCAGTGGAGATTACAGGGGGTATATAGCTTATAGCCACTTGTGGAGATTACAGGGGGTATATAGCTTATAACCATCTATAGAGATTACAGGTGGTATATAGCTTACAGCCACCTGTGGAGATGACAGGGGGTATATAGCTTATAGCCACCTGTGGAGATTACGGGGGGTATATAGCTTATAGCCACCTGTGGAGATTACGGGGGGTATATAGTTTATAGCCACCTGTGGAGATTACAGGGGGTATATAACTTATAACCACCTATAGAGATTACAAGTGGAATATAGCTTATAGCCACCTGTGGAGATGACAGGGGGTATATAGCTTATAGCCACCTGTGGAGCAACAAACAAGGGCAACAATTGTCACTCTCATAGTATTTTGAATTTAAACTTGTTCCCATCACCATTTAATTCCTACTGTTGCCAATTACAACACTGCATGCAATAAATAATTCTACTATAACTACATTGTCGCCATCTGAGGAATGACTGGCAACTCACTGTACACATAAAAAGTTACTAACTCTAAATTGCTAGACCAATGAATGAAGGAAACGAAAAACTACAGAAAGACGTGAGTGGATCTTGGTGCTTGGGAGGAGATAGACTGACAACACTCCCCTCAAACTTACCTCCTTCATCTGACTTCAGTCTCTCCTTGTCTCCCCCTTTTGCTCCCACTTCCACCCCATTTACCCCGTCTTCCCACCCATGATCCTCCATGTCGACAGTCGCGCCCGTTACAATGATATTTTTCTGCTTCATCATCTCCCCACAGACGGCGCTGTCGTCACTCTCAGACTTGAGTGAGTCCATATTGCGATCGGTGTTGGAACTGTCGCTGCGTTTAGATCCTGACGTAGAGCTCGACGGATGCGCGATCGAGTCACCAAGTCCTTCGTCTGACACCGACTTTGTACGGGTGCCATCCCCCATTCCATCCAATGCACTCTCACTTCCCCTGGTGGCAACGTCAATCACAGAGTTGGCGGCGTCGCCATCTGGTGATGACGTCGCATTCGAGCTCTCCTCTGGGAGAGTTTCAGGAGGAACATAGTCATCTGATTCGACACTCATAAACACGTCATTGCTGAGATTCGAGTCTTTGCGCATAAGTGGAATGTGACCATCTTGGCTTCCTGAGGAGACCTTCACAAGGTTGGCGGCCATTGCTTCCTTGTCACGCTGTCGGACGATTGCTTCGACGGCGAGCCACTCAGACATAGTCTGTTCGTACTGACAGCGCTGGCTCTCATCTGTTTCCTGGCGCTCAGCCGCGGTCTGGCCAAACTTGTAGTGACCAAGTAAGTACGGCCACACCTACAACATGGCCATATACAATGCTAGTTCACTGTCTTCAGGGACATTTTCAGTGGTGTAATGGAACGAAGCAAAATTACTTTGTTACTCTACTTGAGTAATTTTTTCTAGTAACTGATAAGTAACAGAGTACAATTTCTACTAACTACTTTTACTTGTCAAGAAGCAGTTTTATCTAAGGTAACGCATTGTTTACTTTGTTACTTTAATTAAATTTGCAATATTTTTTTAAACTTTTTGTTTGGCCTACGTCGTCTTGTGGTGCTCTGCCTGTCAATGACATTTCATAAAACATATTTAATCGTCAGGAGGATCCCATCGCCACGCCAAAAGCTATTCATTTTATCCAATTGCGGGCCAGTTTGGGATTGTATTTGCATACAAACATTTCTTTGGGAAGGAAGCACAACCTGAGGTCACTTCCAACTGTTATAGTAATTATGCCGGATGCTGACATTCTATTTATACTTCTACTTTACTTCGAGTACATTTGAAAAGAGGTTTTGTTTTTTAGTCAAGTAGGCTTTTAGAAGGTACTTTTACTCAATTAGTTCTGAGGTGAATTACTTTTACTTCTACTCAAGTACAAAATTAAAGTAATTCAATTACCATTGCCTGGACCTCCTAACCATTCAAATGGTCACTTAGAGATGGCACATTTTTCCACATACAAAATGAATTTTAAACGTCATGTTGCAATTTGTGATGGTTCTAATCAGACCCTACTATGCGTATCAAGACTTGTGTGAACTACAAATTGTTTGACATATGAGCTAGCAAGAACTGGGTACAGTTTTTTGTAACTTGTTTAATTTTATTTTTACAATATTTATTTCATTATACAATAACAAAATTCCTCACAGCTGATTTGACAAAGATTTGACAGAAAACGTCATCAGTTTTCTGAATCTGGTGGTCATCTCACATATAAAGTACCTTACCTGTTTCCTTGCATCATGGGCACATCCACCGTAGTACACCAGTCTATACAAATCCTTCGACTCATTCACCTACAACATACCATTTTAAATTCACCTACAAAATCATACCAGTCATACTGTGTCGATCTTAACCGCTCCAGGTAATCCTGACTAAAGGCCAGCTTACATAAGTAGCTCAATTGGTTGGCTGACACCATGTCACATGATACTGTGTAGCTAAATTATATAAGTATTCAGATGAATGATGTGTGTAAGCAGTGTGACCTAAATCTTGACTCATGCCACTGCCAATTTGAGCTTTGATAAAAGGTGATTGGCCACTGCTTTAAAATTTCCACTGACAGTGGGTCAAATTAGGACTAATTATATTGTCTAGGCTTAAGTCAGGAATAACATGCCAGTTTAATTTTAATACGTACTATAATACTGCCATATCACTGGTTCAACAATTATTACTATTTGTAGGGCATTTAAAAATTAAGAAATTCAGTTAATAAAATGCTCTTGAAATTACAAAATACATTAGCAAACAAAACTTATATTATATCAAAATGGAATACACAGTGCAAATGATATACATACAATGTCGTTGTGGTTCATCTCTTTCCACAGTTCCATTGTGAGGCCTTTAGATGCGTCACGAGGCTCATCCACCAACATGATGGTCGCATTAACAAGGCCTGACAAGTGAGTGCGCACTGTCTTGAGGTGACGACAGTGTGACAACCCTATGACAACATAACAGACAGGTGAATGTGCACTGTCTTGAGATGACGGCAGTGTGACAAACCTGTGACAACAACAGACAAGTGAGTGCACACTGTCTTGAGGTGACAACACTGTGACAACATATCAGACAGGTGAGTGTGCACTGTCTTGAAGTGACGGCTATGTGACAACCCTGTGACAACATAACAGACAGGGGAGTGCACACTGTCTTGAGATGACGGCACTGTGACAACAACAGACAAGTGAGTGCACACTGTCTTGAGGTGACAACACTGTGACAGCATAACAGACAGGTGAGTGTGCACTGTCTTGAAGTGACGGCAGTGTGACAACCCTGTGACAACAACAGACAAGTGAGTGCACACTGTCTTGAGGTGACAACACTGTGACAGCATAACAGACTGGTGAGTGTGCACTGTCTTGAAGTGACGGCAATGTGGCAACCCTGTGACAACATAACAGACAGGTGAGTGCGCACTGTCTTGAAATGATAACCCTATGACAACATAAGAGACAGGTGAGTGCACACTGTGTTGAGATGATGGCAGTGTGACAACCTTGTGACAACATAAGAGACATGTGAGTGTGCACTGTCTGGAGGTGACGGCAGTGTGACAACACTGTGACAATTTAACAGACAGGTGAGTGTACACTGTCTTGAGGTGATGGCAATGACAACCTTGTGACAACATATTAGACAGGTGAGTGTGCACTGTCTTGAGGTGAACTATGTTAAAGATTGGTACTTGAAGATATTATATGGTGACAGGATGCAATGATTAACAAGAAGATATCTTACGTAGACAGGAAGTGAGGACATCGAACTAAATATATCTTATGGAAACAGGAAGTGTGGAAATAGAACTAAATGTATCTTATGGAGACAGGAAGTGAGGACATAGAACCAAATATATCTTATGGAAACAGGAAGTGAGGACATAGAACTAAATTTATCTTTTGGAGACAGGAAGTGAAGACATATAACTAAAGATATCTTATGGAGACAGGAAGTGAGAGGACATAGAACTAAAGATATTTTATGGAGAGAGGAAGTGAGGACGTAGAACTAAAGATATCTTATGGAGACAGGAAGTGAGGACATAGAACTAAAGATATCTTATGGAGACAGGAAGTGAGGATATAGAACTGAATACATCTTGTGGAGACAGGAAGTGATGACATAGAACCAAAGATATATTATGGAGACAGGAAATGAGGACATAGAACTAAAGATATCTTATGGAGACAGGAAGTGAGGACATAGAAGTAAAGATATCTTGTGGAGACAGGAAGTGAGGACATAGAACTAAAGATATCTTATGGAGACAGGAAGTGAGGACACAGAACTAAAGATCTTATGGAGACAGGAAGTGAGGACATAGAAATAAAGATATCTTGTGGAAAGAGGAAGATCTGGCGGTGGGTCTTGAAGACTTACATCCGTAGAAGGCACGGCTGCGGATCTGTTTGGTCATTGTGTCACACAGCTGCTTCACGGCTGACCGGTGCCCAGTGCGACAGATACACGAGTGGTTGAACTCCTGCTGTGTCTGAGCGTAAGACTGAATGGTGCTGGACGCTGTCGACTCAACAGTGGTGGTGGGGGGAGGCTCAGCTGTCTCCCGGGTTGGCCAAAGGTAGCCTCCAATTCGGCCACTGGTCAAGCCAAGGTGACCTTTCACCTTCGGGTCCAGCATCTCTGTTGCTATGGAAGTGGGATTAATGTAATGGTTGTTCATGGGCGTGTGTGTGTGTGTGTGTGTGTGTGTGTGTGTGTGTGTGTGTGTGTGTGTGTGTGTGTGTGTGTGTGTGTGTGTGTGTGTGTGTGTGTGTGTGTGTGTGTGTGTGTGTGTGTTTTGCTTGTCACTTGTGTGCATGCATCCTACATATACATGTATGTTAGCACAAACGCATCATGCATAGACACACACATCAGACTATAGCTTGTCAAATCTGTAGAAGGCTAAACAAAACTCACTCTGTATACAAATGTATGAGTGAACTCATGCTGTATAGAACATCATGTGGCCTTCCAGTCTGCTTCATATGTATCCGAATATCCATGTGTACATAAAATAATCCTCAACACAACCAGGATTTCAATGTTCTTCCTTTTAAGCAGATATTCCTTAAACGGTTAGTCTATGTAGTAAGCACAACTGTACCTAAATACTTTCAGATTCAAAATCTGCTAGCGCTACCATAACTCAGATCTAGTATGTTCTACATACAGCGCACTGACAACACCTGAACACTCACGAATGTTGTCAGGTCGGAAGGTTGTGATGATGCGGAATACATAGTCCGTTGTCTCTTCTTCGTCAGTCTGTAGTGACGCGGCGTCGTCAATTGACACACTGCTGCTGCTGTCAGACGTCTGACTACCAGAGCTGAGGTTTGACATACGACTACCCTTGCGTCGCAGCTTGGGGAAGACTTTGCCTGCGGAGAGTGATGACACTGATTGAGGACCATGGCCATACTGCATCAACTGTGAAGCGGCCAAGGGCTGGTATTTTCATGGGTCATTATTAAATCACATGCCAGAATTCACATATATTTCTTATTTGACTGCTCATGATAAATATTTGCCAAACCTGCAAAACAATTCATACAGTGTATATGTAATTTGTCTGTATGTCTGGATGTGGGTATGTCTGTATGTGGTTATGTCTGAATGTCTGTATGTGGTTATGTCTGAATGTCTGTATGTGGGTATGTCTGTATGTGGTTATGTCTGAATGTCTGTATGTGGGTATGTCTGTATGTGGTTATGTCTGAATGTCTGTATGTGGGTATGTTTGTATGTGGTTATGTCTGAATGTCTGTATGTGGGTATGTCTGTATGTGGTTATGTCTGAATGTCTGTATGTGGGTATGTCTGTATGTGGTTATGTCTGAATGTCTGTATGTGGGTATGTCTGTATGTGGTTATGTCTGAATGTCTGTATGTGGGTATGTCTGTATGTGGTTATGTCTGAATGTCTGTATGTGGGTATGTCTGTATGTGGTTATGTCTGAATGTCTGTATGTGGGTATGTTTGTATGTGGGTAAGTCTGAACGTCTGTATGTGGGTACGTCTGTATGTCTGTATGTGGGTATGTCTGTATGTGGGTATGTGGGTATGTCTGTATGTGGATATGTCTGTATGTATTTGTGTGGGTATGTCTATATGTCTGTATGTGGGTATGTATATATGTCTGTATGTAGGTATGTCTGTATGTGGGTATGTATGTATGTCTGTATGTGGGTATGTCTGTAGGTGGGTATGTCTGTATGTCTGTATGTGTGTATGTATGTGGGTATGTCTGTATGTGGTTATGTCTGAATGTCTGTATGTGGGTATGTCTGTATGTGGTTATGTCTGAATGTCTGTATGTGGGTATGTTTGTATGTGGTTATGTCTGAATGTCTGTATGTGGTTATGTCTGAATGTCTGTATGTGGGTATGTCTGTATGTGGTTATGTCTGAATGTCTGTATGTGGGTATGTTTGTATGTGGGTAAGTCTGAATGTCTGTATGTGGGTACGTCTGTATGTCTGTATGTGGGTATGTCTGTATGTGGGTATGTGGGTATGTCTGTATGTGGATATGTCTGTATGTATTTGTGTGGGTATGTCTATATGTCTGTATGTGGGTATGTATATATGTCTGTATGTAGGTATGTCTGTATGTGGGTATGTATGTATGTCTGTATGTGGGTATGTCTGTAGGTGGGTATGTCTGTATGTCTGTATGTGGGTATGTCTGTATGTATGTATGTGGGTAAGTCTGTATGACTGTATGTGGGTATGTCTGTATGTATGTATGTGGATATATCTGTATGTCTGTATGACTATGTGGGTATGTGTATATGTCTGCATGTATGTGGGTATGTATGTATGTCTGACTACATGGGTATGTCTGTATGTGTGTATGTATGTGGGTATGTCTGTATGTGGTTATGTCTGAATGTCTGTATGTGGGTATGTTTGTATGTGGGTAAGTCTGAATGTCTGTATGTGGGTACGTCTGTATGTCTGTATGTGGGTATGTCTGAATGTTTGTATGTGGGTATGTCTGTATGTGGATATGTCTGTATGTATTTGTGTGGGTATGTCTATATGTCTGTATGTGGGTATGTATATATGTATGTATGTAGGTATGTCTGTATGTGGGTATGTATGTATGTCTGTATGTGGGTATGTCTGTAGGTGGGTATGTCTGTATGTCTGTATGTGGGTATGTCTGTATGTATGTATGTGGGTAAGTCTGTATGACTGTATGTGGGTATGTCTGTATGTATGTATGTGGATATATCTGTATGTCTGTATGACTATGTGGGTATGTCTATATGTATGTATGTGTATATGTCTGCATGTATGTGGGTATGTATGTATGTATGTCTGTATGTGGGTATGTATGTATGTATGACTGTATGTGGGTATGTGGATATGTCTGTATGTCTGTATATGGGTATGTCTGTATGATTGTATGTGGGTATGTCTGTATGTATGTGTGTGTTTGTGTGAGACTATGTGGGTATGTCTGTATGTGGGTATGTATGTATGTATGTGGATATGTCTGTATGTGGGTATGTCTGTATGACTGTATGTGGGTATGTCTGTATGTGGGTGTGTCTGTATGTGGGTGTGTCTGTATGTGGGTATGTCTGTGTGTGTGAGACTACATGGGTATGTATGTCTGTATGTGTGTATGTATGTGGATATGTCTGTATGTGAGTATGTCTGCGTGACTGTATGTGGGTATGTCTGTATGTATGTATGTATGTGGGTATGTCTGTATGACTGTATGTGGGTATGTCTGTCTGTATGTATGTGGGTATGTCTGTATGTCGGTATGTCTGTATGACTGTATGACTGTATGTCGGTATGTCTGTACGTGGGTGTGCCTGTATGTCTGTATGTGGGTGTGTATGTCTGTGTGTGTGAGACTAGGTGGGTATGACTGTATGTGGGTACGTCTGTATGACTGTATGTGGGTATGTCCGTATGTATGTATGTATGTATGTATGTATGTGGGTATGTCTGTTTGTGGGTATGTCTATATGTCTGTGTGTGGGTATGTCTAAATGTCTGTATGTGGGTATGTCTATATGTGGGTATGTCTGTATGTGGGTATGTCTGTATGTAGGTATGTCTGTATGTCTGTATGTGGGTATGTCTGTATGTGGGTATGTCTGTATGTATGTATGTGGATATGTCTGTATGTGGGTATGTCTGTTTGTGGGTATGTCTATATGTATGTATGTATGTGTATATGTCTGTATATAAGTGGGTATGTCTGTATGTGGGTATGTCTGTAAGTGGGTATGTGGGTATGTATGTATGTATGTGGGTATGTGTGTATGTAGGTATGCATCTGTCTGTATGTGGGTATGTATGTATGGCTGTATGTGGGTATATCTGTATGTGGGTATGTCTGTATGTATGTATGTATGTATGTGGATATGTATGTATGTCTGTATGTGGGTATGTCTGTATGACTGTATGTGGGTATGTATGTATGTATGTGTGTGGGTATGTCTGTATGTATGTATGTATGTGAGTGTGTCTGTATGTCTGTATATGGGTGTGTCTGTATGTCTGTGTGTGTGAGACTATGTGGGTATGTCTGTATGACTGTATGTGGGTATGTATGTACTTTCACACCCCATGAAAGGGTAAGCATTCTCACCTTTCCCGCGCTGGGTCCAGAGAGGGGGGTCGAGTTGACCATGGGGCAGCAGACCATTTTCGAGGCAGGAGAGGAAGGCCAGTAGGTGACCCCCCTTGGGGAAGTGGATGGGGGGTCTCTGTACCCCGTCCTGACCTACGAGTACGATGGTGCCACCTCGGTCAGCTACAACAACACATTGCAACAACTGACGCATCCAGAAACTGACGATGTGTGTGACCTCCGTCAAACTTTGTCTTACCAACAATGTTTATATACTTTATTAGCGCGGTATGACATCTGCTAGATAACTTTTTCCATTCTTACTTAAATGTCTTATGTGTTTGTCACAAAAACCACTTGGTTCCATAACTACAACAACGTAAATGACGGAATGCCCAACAGATTCACAGGGGTGTCAGCCATTTTGTAAGCTTGACAGATTTTGTTGCTAGGCAACAAGTAATGTGATGGACAGGTCAATCATAATGGTGCTCCCTTAGACTGCTGACAACAACTTAAATAAGTTTAAATATAAAATATTTAAAAACAAATATATATTGTATAGAAAGGTTTAAAAATAAATATCTATAAAAATGGTAACATCTATATTATAAAACAGTTCATTCTCTGTTTGTATGTGCAACCACATCTCCGTCAGTTTTGAATGTATCGGGCTGAAATTTTGTATGTGATCTACCGGGCCCATTGAGATGGTTTATAGATAGGTTTACAGGGTGGAGAACTTGGGGGGCTCAATATTTCAAAAGGTGGTGTTCCAGCTGTGGAATTTTTTGTTTTTCTATATTATCGTAATGATAATTATGCCATCTACAAATATGTCGCTGGATGTTTGCAGAAATTTTGAATACTTTTTAAGTGATTGACTTTTGAAAATCCTCATTGCTTAACATGCACCAGGTCTACCTGTCACTGGTCACGAAAGCATTTTGCTGTGTAAGCCCCGTGAGCGCGTGCTACTTCTGGCAAACAACACACTGCAACAATTCCGTGGAGTTCCAGCTACCTGATGCTGGTGAGTGCGTGTGATTTCAGCCAAAAGGTTGTCCTAACAACTAGGCCAGTGACCAGTTACAATTTATTAATGCGTGTAGGCTGGAAACATTTGGGATGGGTTTGTGGTGTCTGGAACTCAACTGTTGGGCATTTTAAGGTTGGTCTATTTTCAGTGTTCATAAATATGTCAACAATACTTTTTAGACTTCAGTGCAAATGTTTTGAGGATGTATATGGCTGCCTTTTTTTCCCAGGTAACTTAGCTAGTGGGATAATAAAAAGAAGATGGAGGGGAATTAAGAGAATAAATTGGAATGAAGAAATAGCTGAAAATGAAGATAATTGGTATCAGACTGAGATGGGCAGAAGATGTATAAAGAACGAGAGAGAGAGGAGGGACTGACCAGGACAGCAGGGACATGAGACTAGGATGGTGGGAGAAGAAAAGGAAGTGTGAAATAGGAACAAGGATAGACAGCATCAAGAGAGATGTTGAAAAGGCAGAGATGAACAGCCAAGTGGGAGGAAACAGCAGAAGATGCAGTTCTGTGTAAATAACTCATGAAGAGGGTGGGATAAGTTAAGAAATGTGGCTCATAAGAATCAAGGAGAAATAAGACAATAGCCCCCCCCCCTGACTTTTAATAACAACAGACTAATGTGGTTAAATGCGATCACTCACGTTGCTGGTGACAATGCAGGTAGACAATCTCGTCCAGGTAAACCTTGACAGCATAGTCCCAGTACAGACTGCAAACAGATACACACATGCTCCCCTGTACTTAGACCCACATCATTCTCTGCCGTAAGACCACGTTACACAATCGAGTAGTATCATCAAATTCCATCAAATTTGTAGACATGTTAGGATTTGAATCATTGGTCCAATTCAGTATACAGGAAGTTTATAAAATTGTCATTTATGAACACGCTATCATCATATAATCACGTATGCCAGATTCACAACTCAGAGTCATAACTCATAGATAATAAATTATGCACTTGAATTGAATAAAACATACAAAATGCTTGAAATTATAATGCTTAAAGAAAAAATCATAAAAAAGCAAGAAATTAAATAAAAATTATATATTGAATAATATACAATGTTATATTTGCATGTATATCATAAATACATAATAAAACAAACTAGCTGTAGATTAATTGCAAAACAAATCAAGAATTTGCATAATCATTACTTAGATAATTTTCTCCATTCGTTCACTCATCATTCTATGTGAGAATAAGTACTTTCTTATATTCATTCTACAAAACCTACTTACTGTTTTCTAGTTCAACTGCATTCTTACATTCAGAGTCATTTTATTAACATATTCAAACAATATTTCAAAAACCTAAATTAGGTCTGCTGCTTAATCTGCTGGTTAATTTCCCGGTCCCTGTAATGCCTGAATCAGCCTATGACATGGTAAATAAGCATGCATTAGGCCATGCATGCTGCTAATGCACCAGGTACTGCTGGAAGACCTACAAGAAAAGCTGGCATGCCATTCTAAATGACTAAACTACACCAT
Organism: Escarpia spicata; assembly: GCA_963995525.1. Classification (NCBI taxonomy): domain Eukaryota; kingdom Metazoa; phylum Annelida; class Polychaeta; order Sabellida; family Siboglinidae; genus Escarpia; species Escarpia spicata. Next base: position 40,055,788 of record OZ023213.1, read on the forward strand.
GATGCCACTGTCTAGAACTGCCTGGTACATGATGCTGCCACTACAAGTTGATGGTCCATCCTTCCAAGCTTGGCCCCATACACAAAAACACTTTCTCATAGTAACAATTGCTAATCCGTAACCATAACAACCATCACCATGCAGTGTCCGATTCAGGAAGCTATGTTAACTAAAAATTATCTATTCTACCCCAAACAACTGTTTTCTATCCTAAGGGACTGTTGTCTATCCGAAAGGACTGTTGTTTAACCAAAGGGATTGTTGTCTATCCCAAGGTCTGATGTCTATCCTAAGGGACTGTTGTCTATCCCAAGGGACTGTTGTCTATCCAGAGGGATTGCTGTCTATCTCAAAGGACTGTTGTCTATCCCAAGGTCTGATGTCTATCCAAGGGACTGTTGTCTATCCCAATGGACTGTTGTCTATCCCAAGGGACTGTTTATCAAAAGGGACTGTTGTCTATCTGAAGGAACTGTTGTCTATCGCAAGGGACTGTTGTATATCCAAATGGATGGTTGTCTATCCCAAGGAACTTTTGTCTATCCAAATGGACTGTTGTTTATTCCAAGGGAGTGTTGTCTATCCCAGTGGACTGTTGTCTATCCCGAGGGACTGTTGTCTACCCCAAAGTACTGTGATCTATCCAAAGGGTCTGTTGTCTATCCAAAGAGACTGATGTCTATCCCAAGGGACTGTTGTCTATCCCAAGGGACTGTTGTCTATCCCAAGGAACTGTTGTATATCCCAAGGGACTGTTATCTACCCCAAGGGTCTGTTGTCTATCCCAAGGGTCTGTTGTCTATCCCAAGGGACTGTTGTCTATCCCAAGGAACTGTTGTCTATCCCAAGGGACTGAGGAACTGTTGTCTATCCCAAGGGACTGAGGAACTGTTGTCTATCCCAAGGGACTGTTGTCTATCCCAGTGGACTGTTGTCTATCCCAGTGGACTGTTGTCTATCCCAAGGGACTGATGTCTATCCAAAGGGACTGCCGTCTATCCCAAGGGACTGATGTCTATCTCAAGGGACTGGTGTCTATCCCAAAGGACTGATGTCTATTCCAAGGGACTGTTGTCTATCCCAAGGGAAGTTTGTCTATCCCAAGGGTCTATTAACTATCCCAAATGCTGTGTATCCTAGGGGGACTACAGTTAGAACGTATTATGGGTAGAGGTTAAGTATGTCCTATTCACCACAACCCAAGACCACAACCGTGTATTAGAGACATTTCCTGAGGATGACACAGGGTAACTAAGTGGGTAGCAAGAGTGAAGTCAGCAAGCCTGGGGTGAAATACATTCTAGTTGTATTGTTGAGTATTCAAATATATACAGTGGTTAGATTTGGATTAGAATACATTTAATAAAATACATTCACATTTATTTTAAGTACATGTGTATGGATATTTCAAGGGTGTTCTAAATTCTTTCAAGATTTGTATGATGTTTGCAATTTCTTTCATTAATGAAATAAATTCTCCACAAAGTCTATTGCCATAACTGCTGCCATGTACATGATTAGCAATACAGTTCTTGGTGCAATAGATAATGATTCATTATTAAATTACAAAGTTATTATTTATTTTTTTATTTACAAATTTACCTATTTAATAGACACATGTCTGGTGGTACAGATGGGGTGTACTAGGACGCCCCCTAGTAGCCAAACATGACAACTATCATTCTATCTTATCGAGGCAGTGATTAACAGCTCTGGTGTAGCCAATTTAAAAACTGTGATATAATTCATGGCATTTAAAAAAATATTATGCAAGAATAATAGCATTTGAAGATACAAAATGTATAAGTTATCGATAAAACTTTTACAATTTTCAGATGTATTTCGCCCCAGATGTGCATGTTAAAAGGTTGGTGTAAGTGTGTTATGTAAGCGTGTTGTGTGTGTTGTGTGAGTTAGAGTTTGTGTCTACTCACAGCTTGGTGCGTTGGTTGCTGTTGCGATGCACAGAACCAAAGTATCTAGCATAAATAGGTCTAAAACCGAAACAACAGCTATGCATTACAATGGTGAGCTATATACTAGTTAAAAACTGAATTAATAGCTACAAATTGTGATGGTGAGTTGCATACTGACAATGTCACAAAGGTGTGCTGTGTATTCTTCTAAAACCAAAGCTACAGCTACACATTAAGGTGGTAAGCTGCATATTGGCAACACATTTCTAAATCCGAACCAACAATAGTTACATATTTTGATAGTAAGCTACCTATTAGTCTAAAACCATAACTACCCATACACCTTATGATGGTGAGTTGTGTTTTATGTTAAACCAAATAAACAGCTACACATTGCAAAGGAATATTGCCAACACGGATCCAGAAAGAAAACAGTAGCTACACATTTTGGTGGTGAGCTACAAATTGGTGTAAACCTGAAAAGCAGCTACACGGAACAACCAACTTTGTGTGAAATTAACACAAAGTCAGTGGTTGTAAGTGAACATTGCTAACACTCTGTGCACTAACTACAATGTAATATAGCAACACATTCTAGTACTGCATTTGGCTACGTTATCACCTCCCGTAACTAACACATCTCATGGTCATGTATTCTTCAATAGACTCCACCTCCTGCTAATTTATATTTGCATACTAAATTGGTATTGCCAGTGAAACTGCATATTTTCTCTAGTGTCAATGTTCGCAAATGATAACAACAATAAACAAAGTAATGAATTCACAATTATATAAAACAAAAACTGAAAACTATTACTGTATTGCAAACATTAAACGTAGAAAAGAACAACAGAATCAACCACAACAGGTATTTATGAGTAGTGTTTATGAAAAAGCATGCTAATTATACAGTATCTTTAACAATAAAATCAAGACAATCATTGAAATATGTCATATTTGTTAGACATATCTGACTGGGCTGAAGTAGGAAGTGTATCTACCTTCGATCAATTGTCTGTTCATCCTCCTCCTCGCAGCAGCCGTTCATCAGCTGATTGGGCGTCCACTTTAGACACAGACCATCGAACCCCTGGTGGAGGGACAGGTAACCAGCCAGCGGCTCGACATCTTCTTTCTGTATTCCAACCAATTAAATGTTGCAGACCATACAGACAGGTACAGACAGTAGAAGCAGAAAATTAATTGGATATTTCAGCAACCAAACATGTCAGTACTGCGGAGTTATTAAGGTCACCCTTGGGACTGGGTGAAAGTGACCTGTATAGGGAGATGACCACATTAGCAGAACTAATTTCCTATATTTTCCTCTATATGGAAATCATTTGGGACCATCCTAGAGTGACCTTAATTGCAAGGTGGCTGTATTACGGTGACCGTAAGACGAGAGAGGTTCCACTCTACATCATTTTGACAATGGACATTTAAATTTCAGAAGAAAACATCAAGGCAACATTACGGCAATGGACATTTCAGCAACAGAAAATTTGATGCGACATTTTGGTGACAGCGTTTTCAAGTAAAACAAGATGAACACAGATACAGTGATGACTGATGAAGTCATGACACGGCTGGCTTACTGGCTGCACAATGACGTTGTTCTTGCCGTAGAGTAGAGTTGACTTGCAGTTCTGATGGAGAGACTCGACATAGTCCTTGGCTGAGAGAGGGCCTGTCCTCAGACTATCCTCACTGCTTGAACTCGTCTGACTCTTCACCTGAATATTTCATCACACATTCATCATAATAATAATAATGGAATGACTTCTTTGGCGCCAATCTCCTCGGAAAGTCCGAGTTCAGTGGCACAACAAATTCAAAGGATCAAGCGTTCTCACTGTCATGTACCAAGCAAAAGTCATCAACAGATGGATGGAGTTGCCAAGAAGCTAAGGAGGATATGCAGTATTGAAAAGATAGACATTAAAACTCCCTTTATGAGCCATAACAAATGATATTTACTGATGTTTATAACTGGAGTATGTGAACAGTTAATGTCATATCAACAATAGTTTAACAGGAGTATGCAGTTAAAATTATCACCGGAAATGATGTTGGTCATTAGATCTGTTAACATACAAAAGTATTTAACAAATTATGTTATAGTATATATGATGGTGTTGTCCACATAGGAATGTAAATTATGTTATAGTATATATGATGGTGTTGTCCACATAGGGATGTAAATTATGTTATAGTATATATGATGGTGTTGTCCACATAGGGATGTAAATTATATTTTATAGTATATACGATGGTGTTGTCCACATAGGAATGTAAATGATGTTATAGTATATATTATGGTGTTGTCCACACAGGAATGTAAATTCTGATTTGCCTATGCCAGATAAACAGGCTCTTTGGGCCTTAGCGACCTAGAAAGGATTAACATACAAATATCCAAAATTCACTGTGATCCCAGGCTGCCTTGCATTAGGTCCATCTACCAGTTACTGTGATCCCAGGCCGCCTTGCAATAGGTCCATCTACCAGTTACTGTGATCCCAGGCCGCCTTGCATTAGGTCCATCTACCAGTTACTGTGATCCCAGGCCGCCTTGCATTAGGTCCATCTACCAGTTACTGTGATCCCAGGCCGCCTTGCAATAGGTCCATCTACCAGTTACTGTGATCCCAGGCCGCCTTGCATTAGGTCCATCTACCAGTTACTGTGATCCCAGGCCGCCTTGCATTAGGTCCATCTACCAGTTACTGTGATCCCAGGCCGCCTTGCATTAGGTCCATCTACCAGTTACTGTGATCCCAGGCCGCCTTGCATTAGGTCCATCTACCAGTTACTGTGATCCCAGGCCGCCTTGCATTAGGTCCATCTACCAGTTACTGTGATCCCAGGCCGCCTTGCATTAGGTCCATCTACCAGTTACTGTGATCCCAGGCCGCCTTGCATTAGGTCCATCTACCAGTTACTGTGATCCCAGGCCGCCTTGCATTAGGTCCATCTACCAGTTACTGTGATCCCAGGCCGCCTTGCATTAGGTCCATCTACCAGTTACTGTGATCCCAGGCCGCCTTGCATTAGGTCCATCTACCAGTTCCTCATTACATTATCACAGCCATATATTATGACATCGAATTTGCTAAAATCATAAGGTGTGTTATATAAACCAAAATGTTTACCTTTGTGATATGCACCTTGCTGTAATCATCCTTGATGACGGGCAGAGTAGTACAAATAATCAGACAACAAACGGCTTTATCCAATTATTTGTGCTACTCTGCCACCACCTCGGACAATGCACTTAATCTGATATAAATACTGTAGGAATTGAATTGCTACAGTGGACAAAATTAAGTACAGTATCAGTAATGAGGCTGGCCTCAATATGGATTTTCAGAGAAAAAGAGAACAGCAACAACAACATCTCACCTGTACCTGTAGTCCTGGTCTCTTGGGCGAGGTGGCGCGGATGTGGTGGTTGGTGTTACTGTGGATCCGGTGTCGCTGGACGAGTTCGTCGGCCGGCGGGTCCGTCCAGTAGTGGTCTGGCGTCTTCATCTTTGTGAACTCCAGTGCACACGGGCCAACTGCACAGTTCAGACCACAGTTAAAGCAGAGGTCAGACCACAGTTAAAGCAGGGGCCAGACCACAGTTAAAGGAGGGGTCAGACCGCATTTAAAGCAGGGGTAAGACCAACAGTAAACAATCACTCTATTGTTTTCATGACCTTACCAGCTAGCATAAAAACACTTTTTTGAAAAAACTATATATCATATATGCTTAATAGCACATTTTTGTCAAATGTTGTCACCAATACTTTGAATTCTTCAGTTCCATTCACATTAAACATGCTTAAAAACATTGTAATCGGCACTATAACATTCTGTTGTGTTCCTTCCTTCATTATAAAATGAATGTAACAGTCTGATAGCAACACACAAACTGATACTATTAAAATTATGTACTTTACATGAGTAGGAAATATACTAGTTGAATTGAATAGAACATAAAATCTATGTTGTTGCGTATTTTTTATTAATTTAAGGAAAATCTATATGAAAATAAGATATGCCCAATACAACTCTGAAAATCCATGCAGTATACAGAAAATTCGTAGGACATAACCCACTGCATACTGTTAATCAATTCAGCGAAAACGATTTCTGTCATTAGATGCCACGTAACAATTATCTTCAGGCAACAACAGCATGCTAGGGCAATAACAATGTTTCCCTGCTTCAAAATTATGTCATTTCCAGGTAACATGGGACATAAGAGCAACGAGAGAGATGCCTGGAATGTAATTAGTGAGCGCCCACTTAATCAGTGGTTGTTAATGGAGATTGCCAGATGTAAAGAGAAGACAGACTGACAGGGGGGTCTTCACTGGCAGGACTTCATGGCCAGACGTAGACAATTAACAATGTGATAATATGGGATGATCTCAGAACATCGAAACTGGTTTCAAAGGGAGGGGCTTAGACATACTGTGGAACATTAGTTAAAGGATCTTGGCAGGAAAATCTTGGGACTGGATCATTGAGATTTTGCGGTGCAGGAAAAATCGGAAAAGCAGTGGAAATATTGATCAGATAAGTATAATTTTGTCTCAGTTATTCATAAATTACCTGTAGATATATTAAGAAACGATTATAGCTAAAAGTTAGTCAGAGAAAGTATTTTAGATTACCTTAGCTTTTATGAGCAATATTCTAGTTCTAGTTGTTTCCAGCACTCGGCAACGTTCTATTAACTGACTAGTCTGTATATATTGTGGTTACAGTGATCTTATGAGGTCTCATTCAACATATTAGAAGGTTTGTCGATAAATCATAGTGTTACGCCCATTTGCTGGGGGCAGATAGCATTTGTCTAGCATAGGATAGTTGGGTACTAGGTGATAGGTCAGTCTAATTCAGAGTATTGTATACATTATTGAATTTATGAGAATAAGTGATTTGGGGTATATAGACTATACACAAAGAATTATCTGCCAAATATCGTAATAACTTAGTTTCAATTTGACTCATGAACCAGTGCAAACTGCTTCAACATATACACATGTAAATATATAGTTATGTTGTAGTAGAAGGCCACTTAAATTAGACTTTGTAATTCTGATATACATTATACAGTCTTTCTAAATACTACGTAGAAAGGCATGAACTATTTTGAATAGTTAATTAGATTATTATCATTATTACTAAATAAAATCTGATATGGTGCCTTGCAAGCAGCAAGACAAGGGAAAGCGACACTTGGCGTGCGATGACTGCCACAGCTGGGTGGATTTTGCCTTGTCCGGCTGTGGGAAGTCATGGGCAGATACTACGGAAGAGGGATTCACCTTTCAGTGTGTCGGGTATTGGAAGGTGGAATGTCTGCTGAAGGAGGTAGGTTGACAGGTATTGTGAAGGGGATGGAGATGAGAATCAGCAAGGAGACAGGTGGAATGGAGAGAGACGACAGGGAGAGAGTTGGGAATACTGTGAGACTGAAGGAGCAGAGTAGTGGCAAGAAGTCTGAAGAAAGGAGACTGAGAGAAGGGATGGTGATCAAAGGGGAAGAAATTGGAGGATCGACAGCAGGAAATGTGACAGACATGAAGGTGGCAGGGGAGAAAGTGACCGTGAAGAAGGAGGTAGGAGGGGAAATGGGATGGGAGAGGAGAGAAGAAAATGTGATGGGAAGAAAGTTGATGGGATGAAAGGAAGTGAGAGTAAATGTGACAGAAGAGAAGTCGATAAAAGGGTTGGTAACAGGAGGAAAGGTAACAACAAATTGACAGGAAAGAATGGAACAGAAGAGAATGTGACAGGAGAGAAGATGACAGGGGGAAAAGACAACAACCAGACTGATGCAAACTGGAGAATGAGCTACTCTGAGGCAGTGATTGAGGGGGCAATGAGAAAAGAGAGGGTAGGGTGTTCATGAGCGACTCTATTCTGAGAAAGACAGATAAGACACTAAGCGAGGGGGAGGATGTCGTTGTTTGTTTACGGGGGCTAGGATAGAACATGTGACTGAAAGGGTTGAGAAGGTATTGGGGCATGGCAAGGGAGGGTCTATACTAGTACACTTAGGGACCAACCGGGGGTGTGAATGTGTTAGGCATAGCTTTTACCTCACAGAATGAATTACCGGTAGTTCACAATGTCAAGATATGTGAGCCACTGGGGAGTAGTGATCACAACCAGATACAGTTTACCATCAAAGTAAAATCACAAAGGAATAGTAAAAAGCAGTACAGGAAATATTTCAAAGAGAAGCTATAAACTTTAGCGTGTAATATAAAACAAGACAGCAAGAGTTTTTATGCGTATGTTCGAAGCAAACAGAAAGTTCAGGATAAGGTCGGTCCTCAAGAAGATAGTGCTGGAAATATAATATCAGAGGGATTCTTAATGGCAGAAGACCTGAATGAGTATTTTAGTTCAGTGTTTACCAGGGAAGATATTAATTCACTGCCAGTACCAAAGGTTAAGTTCAAGGGGGTGGAATCAGACTATTTAGGACAGTTAATTGTAACCTCGGAAATGGTAGTGAAAGTGAAATAAATCACCTGGAGTGGATGGGATTCCGCACAAACTACTATTGGAAACTGTAGAACAAACTAGCGCACCGCTTGCAACAGCTTTCAACTCGTCATTAGAAGAGGGAGTGGTTCCTTTAGAATGGAAAGAAGCAAACATTATACCGTTATTTAAAGGTTCGAGAAACAAGTCAGATAACTACAGACCAGTGAGTTTCACATTGGTGATTTGCAAATTATTAGAAAGACTAATTAAAGATCACTTGATGGATTTTCTTGTTAAACATAACTTGATAAACCCACCTCAACATGGGTTTCTAAAAATGAGGTCATGCTTAACAAATAGATTATGTTTTTTGGAAGATATCACTAAGTGGGTAGACGAGGGATCACCAGTTGATATAGATCTACATAGATCTTCAGAAAGCTTTCGACAAAGTGCCACAACAAAGATTACTGCTTAAACATGCTTGGCATAGGAAATGGTATAATTAACTGGATAGAAAATGGCTGACTGACAGAAGACAACGAGTATTAGTTGATGGGGAGGCTTCAAACAGGAAATCAGTTTTGAGTGGGGTACCACAGGGATCAGTACTGGGACCTATAATATTCTTAATATATATCAACGATTTGGACGATGATATAACAAGCAAGGTGTTGAAATTTGCGGATGATACAAAGGTTGTTCAAATGGTCAGAAAAGTGGCAAATGTTCAATTTTGGAAATGTAAATGCACAGGACATGGGAACGAAGATGGACAATATACAATGGGGAGGGGGGGCACTGTACTAAGTACTACTGTAAAAGAAAAGGATTTAGGGTTAACCATTAGTGCTGATATGAAGGTTTCAGAGCAGTGCAGAATTGCAGCTTCAGAGGAAAATAAAATCCTTGGATTAATTAGGTGAAATGTAGCATATAAGGAAAAACTACTAATACCATTGTACAAAACAATACTTAGGCCTCACTTAGAATATTGTATACAAGCATGGAGGCCATACCACAAGAAGGACATAGATATGCTAGAGAGAGTACAGAGGAGAGCGACTAAAATGATACCAAAACTGAGGGATCTTAGTTATGAAATACGCCTAAAAAGATGTGGTTTAACAACACTAGAGACCAGGAGATTGAGAGGAGATCAGATAGAAGTGTTTAAAATACTGAATGGCTATGAAAGTATTGATAGAAATATTTTTTCTCCTCAGTTAAGAATGATAGAAGGACTAGAGGACATGAAGTTACATTAGTAAAGGAGCAGTGTAGATTAGATATAAGAAAGTTCTCATTTTCACAAAGGACTGAAAATGAATGGAACAGATTATCTGCTGATTGTTTGGGTGCTGGTATTGTGAATATGTTTAAAAATAAAATCAACACATACCTCAGAAGGGCAGGATACACATAGATAAAAAGGGATGGACTCTCGATAATCCAAAAGGCTTCCTTGTGCACCTACCATCTACAGTTAATTCTCTGGGTGGCAATCTTGTTAAATCTTGTATTAAACAACTCAGCTCATTTAAGAAATATTGATATACGTTAGCCTTAGATGAGGCTAGTTTTTATAATGGTCCTCAATTTGTTGTCCTTCTTTTCACATTACTGTTCTCACACTGCCTTCCCCACCACCCATCCCCACCACCCATCCTCACCATCCGTTCCCACCAACCATCCCCACCATCCCTCTCCACCACCCATCCCCACCACCCATCCCCACCACCCGTTCCCACCACCCGTCCCCACCACCCGTCCCCACCACCCATCCCCACCACCCGTTCCCACCACCCATCCCCACCACCCATCCCCACCACCCCTCTCCACCACCCATCCCCACTCGGGACTGCCCACAACCTCTAGCAGCAAACACCAGCACTACCCGGTACTAGTAGATACTGTATAAGATCATGTAAAACTATAGAACTACACACCTGAGGTCCGCTTGAAGAAGGTGGATGTCACATTTACCCGGTACTCACACGTCAATTACTCATAGAAAATTGCCCTACAAGAAACTTACTCACAGGCTACTTACTGATGAGAAGTTTACTCACAGGCTACTTACTGATGAGAAGTTTACTCACAGGCAACCTACTGATGAGAAGTTTACTCACATGCAACTTACTGATGATAAGTTTACTCACACGCTACTTACTGATGATAAGTTTACTCACAGGCTACTTACTAATGAGAAGTTTACTCACAGGCTACTTACTGATGAGAAGTTTACTCACAGGCAACTTACTGATGAGAAGTTTACTCACATGCAACTTACTGATGATAAGTTTACTCACAGGCTACTTACTGATGAGAAGTTTACTCACAGGCTACTTACTGATGAGAAGTTTACTCACAGGCTACTTACTGATGAGAAGTTTACTCACAGGCAACTTACTGATGAGAAGTTTACTCACATGCAACTTACTGATGAGAAGTTTACTCACATGCAACTTACTGATGAGAAGTTTACTCACAGGCTACTTACTGATGAGAAGTTTACTCACATGCAACTTACTGATGAGAAGTTTACTCACAGGCTACTTACTGATGAGAAGTTTACTCACAGGCTACTTACTGATGAGAAGTTTACTCACATGCTACTTACTGATGAGAAGTTTACTCACAAGGCATGAAGACTTTCTTAAGGACAAAAATGAGACGACATGCTGGTGAGAAAGGTGAGCAGGAAACAATGTGAGACAATGTGGACAAGCTGGAGATCTGACCACTGAGGCCACCACCTACGATCAGGAACAACCTATGTAAGTAAAATAAATGAGCATTTCCTGACAGGGCTCAGAATTTTTTTTTCGCCAGTCTTGAATTAGACAAAAGTGTATGTTTTAGTGCGTGAACGGCCTCTGAGGAAGCCCTTCACGTCAATCACAGCCATTAATGGGTAGTTTAATTAATTTTCAATGCTAAACCAGTGTAATTTGAACCATTTATTTAATTAATACTGATCCATTTGATTTGTTTCACTACCAGTTGTGGCAATGATAGGTGTTAACGTGGGCCTTTTAACTTGGAACTATTAGTTAATCTAGTGGCCAATTGGCCCCCTTCAAATTCCACCTGTCTTATGAGTTGTAATGACCCATCTTGGCCAGTCATCTGCCAGTCTTGAAGACGGGCAGACAGGTCTCTGGCTAAGATCCAGCCTCCTGATCCACTCACCTAACAATGACGCCAGTATTGGCCCGTGCACAGGGTCTGACATCAGAGCTTCCTTGTCATAGTATTTGTTCGCACTCTGCACGAGATACTCGATGACTTCAGCGAGAACCTTCTCGAAGAGAGCGAGACGTATCCACATGTAGCGCTTTTTGGTGCTGGTGTTGGTCCAGCCAGTCCGCAGGGACAGGTTACGGTTGCTGTCAAACGACTTCCTACAATCAATAATCACACACATCAGGTAAAGATTATTAACTCTTTTAATAAAATATATCCCATTTAAAGGCACTATTTAAATGGGATTAGCGCTAATTCGCTCTCCATCGATTGATCATATGAAATAATATAACCATCTCTGTATATTATTACAAATTACCAAAACTGTATAATTTATGTTGTAGCGTAGATAATATAAGTTGTAGCATATACACATACATATATATATATATAAACAAATAAATTAATAACAAAAGTACTTACAAGAGAGTACGACATATCATGCTAATATATAAGTAATCCATCACATAATTTAGCTGGATAAAATAATTCTTGGTATTTGTGTGTAGAATATGTACTGAATAATTATATCAAGTTGTGGTTTCAGTGCATTATTGAAATTATGGTTACAATTTGACAAACAGCGTACACTATCTGTGTCTCTGTGTGTACAATAATCATAATGATGTGATATTGTACAGCTTCAGTATCTGTGTCTCCATGTGTACAATAATCATAATGATGTGATGTTGTACAGCTCCACTATCTGTGTCTCTGTGTGTACAATAATAATAATGATGTGATATTGTACAGCTTCAGTATCTGTGTCTCTGTGTGTACAATAATAATAATGATGTGATGTTGTACAGCTCCACTATCTGTGTCTCCGTGTGTACAATAATAATAATGATGTGATATTGTACAGCTTCAGTATCTGTGTCTCCATGTGTACAATAATCATAATGATGTGATGTTATACAGCTTCAGTATCTGTGTCTCTGGGTGTACAATAATAATAATGATGTGGTGTTGTACAGCTCCACTATCTGTGTCTCCGTGTGTACAATAATCATAATGATGTGATATTGTACAGCTTCAGTATCTGTGTCTGTGTGTGTACAATAATAATAATGATGTGATGTTATACAGTTTCAGTATCTGTGTCTCCGTGTGTACAATAATCATAATGATGTGATATTGTACAGCTTCAGTATCTGTGTCTGTGTGTGTACAATAATAATAATTATGTGATGTTATACAGCTTCAGCATATGTGTCTCTGTGTATACAATAATAATAATGATGTGATGTTATACAGTTTCAGTATATGTGTCTCCGTGTGTACAATAATAATAATGATGTGATATTGTACAGCTTCAGTATATGTGTCTCCGTGTGTACAATAATCATAATGATGTGATATTGTACAGCTCCAGTATCTGTGTCTCTGTGTGTACAATAATAATAATGATGTGATGTTATACAGCTTCAGTATCTGTGTCTCTGTGTGTACAATAATAATAATGATGTGATGTTGTACAGCTCCAGTATCTGTGTCTCTGTGTGTACAATAATCATAATGATGTGATATTGTACAGCTTCAGTGTCTGTGTCTCCATGTGTACAATAATCATAATGATGTGATATTGTACAGCTCCAGTATATGTGTCTCTGTGTGTACAATAATAATAATGATGTGATGTTATACAGCTTCAGTATCTGTGTCTCTGTGTGTACAATAATAATAATGATGTGATGTTGTACAGCTCCAGTATCTGTGTCTCTGTGTGTACAATAATCATAATGATGTGATATTGTACAGCTCCAGTATATGTGTCTCTGTGTGTACAATAATAATAATGATGTGATGTTATACAGCTTCAGTATCTGTGTCTCTGTGTGTACAATAATAATAATGATGTGATGTTATACAGCTTCAGTATCTGTGTCTCTGTGTGTACAATAATAATAATGATGTGTTGTTGTACAGCTCCAGTATCTGTGTCTCTGTGTGTACAATAATAATAATGATGTGATGTTATACAGCTTCAGTATCTGTGTCTCTGTGTGTACAATAATAATAATGATGTGATGTTATACAGCTTCAGCATATGTGTCTCTGTGTATACAATAATAATAATGATGTGATGTTATACAGTTTCAGTATCTGTGTCTCCGTGTGTACAATAATCATAATGATGTGATATTGTACAGCTTCAGTATCTGTGTCTGTGTGTGTACAATAATAATAATGATGTGATGTTGTACAGCTCCAGTATCTGTGTCTCTGTGTGTACAATAATAATAATGATGTGATGTTATACAGCTTCAGTATATGTGTCTCTGTGTGTACAATATAATCATAATGATGTGATATTGTACAGCTTCAATATCTGTGTCTCCGTGTGTACAATAATAATAATGATGTGATATTGTACAGCTTCAATATCTGTGTCTCTGTGTGTACAATAATCATAATGATGTGATATTGTACAGCTTCAGTGTCTGTGTCTCCATGTGTACAATAATAATAATGATGTGATGTTATACAGCTTCAGTATATGTGTCTCTGTGTGTACAATATAATCATAATGATGTGATATTGTACAGCTCCAGTATCTGTGTCTCTGTGTGTACAATAATAATAATGATGTGATGTTGTACAGCCCAGAGGTTGGGGACTTTTGTTTATTACTACAAATACCATTGCATTCAACCATATGCATACAGAATCATGTAAAATATGTTTTATGTGTAATTCTAAATGTAAACTATGCGATACCCTCTCGTGGCTGGAGTCACAACCTACTCCAATTCAGTAAATTCACACCTAGAATTTTTATCACCAATTAATTTTTTTTAATTAATTAAATGTGTCTAATAAAATAATCCATCCACAAATAGGTAACATCTGTGCACTATTTCTCCAAAATTTCAATTACTTCAAAAGAACAACAATTACCAGACTGTATTGGCTTATGCACCCGGGTACACGAATCCCCATCATAAACACAGCTACAAGTTGCACAATCACGCGAAATGGTCTATGCGTTACCACGGAAACCCATTCTCGATACCACCATGATCAATACTACCGCCACAACTAATGAATCTTGATTAATACTGAATTTATCTGCATAAATCACCGATTGCCCGTTTTCACCATCACAGCTGCGTTGCTAGGCACCAGCATCCAATATGTGTCGGCAACATTTTAGCTGGATAATAAGAAAAAGCAATTTCACACAATGTCGATATGTGGCTGGCCTAATGTACACACGACATGATGGAGCCACTAATGGCACACAGACAGGAACAACGGTGACAGACGGCTCTAGGCCGCAATAAAACATAGCAACTCGGAGAAACCACAGGGTCTCGTAGCAACTATATTTCTTTAGAGCAACGTCATTATATACTTAACCCACCGTGGGTTATCACATTTCTATACATTTCTAGGTCCCACACTGGGATTATGGACACACTACCACTAAACAGTCTTATAACATGTGTCACTGCAGTATATGAGCTCAGGAAATAATCAATATTTATATGTATATCATAATCATAACAATGTACATACCGGTATATATAATAATTACACATTTTCAATTAACAGATAATTATTCTTAAATTAAGGATTTATAGTGTTATGACATCTGCATAGAAACCTGCTCAAACACGCTAATAATACACAAAATCAATATCCAAAACAATTAAATAAGAAGTCTGTGTTATAAATAAATATATACATTATTTAAAAGGAGGCAGTCTGTTCCTAGTTTTTCATTAATTAATTAATATAATGTTCTTATGACTATACTAACTATGTTGAATGTATACTGCCTGCCAAATTGTGCTTAGTAAGCCTGTAACAATGGTCGCAATTTGAAGGTATGACCATGGGAACATTTTTAAATAGTAAATAAAACATCGAGTTTCAAAACAAGTAACATTGGCAATTTGGTCAAGATGGGCCGAGTTAAATGCTGTACGGTTCATACAGTTCAAAATGCTTTACACTTTACTCCCTTGCAGACCTATTAATTTGAACACCATCTTGACTTCTCTGGGAAGCATTCAGCCATGTTGCAATTACTGCACAGCCCACTCGTACACAAATATCTACCACTGTCTATAGCCTGGTACTCATACTGTTGAGTGAACTGGAGTAACATAGAGTGAATGAACTTGCCCAACTTTCCAAATGGCTGCAAGAAAATCTGAACCTGGAATCTTTTGATTGAGAGTATGAAGTTCTGGCCACAAGCCTCCACACCTGTCATGATCCAAAACTGCCTCCAAATAAGTTGCACTTTAAATATGTATATGTGATGTCATCTGCTGGTTAACTGTATTCCATTTACAATTTTAAAGCTTATAATATATTTGTTATGCACAAGGCATATTTGTTATTGGCTTTACATTGGATGTTTTTGAGTTAGTGTTGGTTGACAATATATCTCTGTGATTGTGTACGAGCCCTGTGGAGAATCAGAGTGCATGTCATTAAAACATAATTCAGTGGTTTAATGGGTTAAAAATGATTAGTTAAATAAATTTTAATAAACTGGTTAAAACTAGACCAATTTGGAGCCATTGTGATTTGAGGAATTCACTCGATATAAGCAGACCATATGAAGCCCGACAGATTCTGTTTACTCCATGACTCTATGTTGCCCCATTACACTCAGTATCACTGAATCATGGGGAAGTATAAACCTTGATGGCTTCACCCACAGGAAGCTGGGCTAGTGCACCGGCTTTGTGGGCATCAGTGGACGAGAAAGGATTTAACACTGACATTAACCACAAGTTATGTAACACACGATATTGATCACACTGCATGTTGGATACACAGCAAACAAGGGAGGTGATCAATATCATTCAAAGTCAGCAAACTGTAGCCTGCAGGTAATTGTTACGTTAAAGCTATCATGTGACACAGACTCTGTGCAGTATCACATCTGAATCCAGTGATTGATCGATCTAGGTGTTGTAATGACGAATGGCTCAACAGTGGCAAATGATGCAAATGATGGCAATCTTACTGGTGTGTGACAACAGCGCATTAAGCACCACAAGTGTCAAACATGCATCAACACTGTGACGCTACTGAAACATCAAGGAAGGGATGCAGTTGGCCATGTGTGAATGTGTCCAGGCATGCGTTAATCTCGTTGGCCATGCGTTAACGGATTCAGACATGTGGCAATTTATAACCAGAGATCAGAAATTATTGCAGAGTTACAAGAAAAAATGTACCATCCATGGCAAGAACCCAGATGGGCATGGAAGTGTCTGGTTCAGCAAGATGTCATTTATTATTCATCTATTTGTAACCTACCTTTCAGAGGCATTATTAAATATACCAGGTAGTCAAGCGACTGCCTTGTAAAGAAAGACAGGCGATTTGTCGTGAGGTGGATTATGCATGTGTTCATAAGTTAGTTAGATAGAAATTTTCAACTTGCTTATCATATAGGGAGAGAAGAAGAGAGGAAGAGCAGGAGAGGGGAGACGGGGAAAGGGAGAGGGGGAGAGTGAGTGAGGGAAAGATGGAGAGAGGTAGAGGGAGAGAGGTAAAGAGGAAAACAGGAAGAGAAGGGGAGAGGGATAGGGAGAGGCAGGGGTGGCAGGGAGAGACAGAAAGGAAGGGGGGATGCAGAGGTAAGGAAAGAGGGTGGAAGGGACTGAAGGAGATAGGGAGAAATGAAAGGAGAAACACAAATATATCTAGACAGAGATACAGAGAGACAGTAGCATTTATTGGCGACATTTGTGTGTTACTTTCTCACTGCATGAACAAACAAAGCTCCCTAGGCCCGACACACAGCAGGACATTCCTGCACTGAAGTAGGTTATAGCTCATGGATAAAGCTCTTAGCGCCCTGTTTAGTCGCAGCATTTAGTGCCTGGAATCTCTCCCATATATGTTCAGATCAACGAAGTTACATATTAATTATTTACATGACTTCTGTCCTGCAAAGATGTCTGATGCCAGCTGGGTTATGCCAGCTGGGTTACATTGTTACAGTAAGTCAGTAACTAGGCTAATATCACCAGTTGATTCACATGTCACATATAATGATCTCAGCTCACAAATATGACATTAAAATATGATACAATGTATTACCATCAGGAAAGTTCATTGCAACCATCCTTGCAAGCCAGGGCTGTTTGCCATGCAAAACTAGCCCTGGCAGATCTCCTACGCGAAGTGCGGAAGTTAGCTGAGTCAAACTAGTAATTGACTTCACCAGTCGTGATTGCATCACCTGTGAGAACAGCGCAAATACCCTATTTGAAGATGAATAAACGACTTCTGGGAATCCCAATATATCATGACCCGTCCGCCCATTAGCACGAGCAGCTGAGCGGTATTGTGTATTTAATAATAGCTTCTACTTCCTAAACATTGCATGTAACACGAGTCACGGTTGGTTGAAATTTGTTTTATTATAGCCACCTGACCTGCCGCCAACCACTGATCTAGTGAGTGATTTCATAAGCTGAGCTTAAATTCAGAGTTTCGCAAAGTGATCAGCCAGGGGGTACTGCTGGCTGGCACTGACGTAATCAGCAGCAGCAACCCCTGGCGTGCGAGGTGATTGCATCGGCAGAAAACAGTCACCTTTTATAGGCATAATCAGAAAATTATTTCCACAATTCATGCCAAAGAAAAACAAATTTACATGAGGGAAATTTAATGTACACCTGTAGAACACACCGGATATAATAAATTAGATCAGGGATTTTCATTGGAACTACTAGGCAACCAGCTGATTTGGGCTATTTTGGCAGCCTGTATGTAGTATTTGAAATCTGAAGGAAACATTCTCATAAAAGAGATATTCCTGTTCAAAGAAGTGACATGCCTTAATTTGTTTCACCACATTTGCGATTTTCAACCTCAAGGAAATGTACATTATTATATCTGGGATTTGTAACCTCAATGATATGTCGGAAGATTGGTTCTCATAAGCACAAACTCCCACAAAGAAAATGTGGGAGTTTGAGTCTCCTGAAAACAAGTATTCTTGTTTGTACTAGAAGCATATTATTTTATGTTTTTTGGACTGCATATGAGATTTTCAACATCACAAATATACGATGAATGTTTGGGCATACATAAATATTCCTGTTCATAATAGTAGCATATGTCTGATGTCTTATGACTACATTTGGGGTTTACAAACTCAAGGTAATGATAGAGTTTGGCTGCCCAACATGCAAATATTCCGGTTCCTAGATGTGACACATTAGTTAAGGCACATAAGCAATTTGTATTCAAGTGTGATCTGAATATATTGTATGACACAAAATCACACATGTCTAAACACCTGACTGTGACCTATTATGCCATGCCATGCCCCATATGAACTTTGATGAAAGGTCACAAAGAATCCCACGCCTGTTAAGTGTGGCAGTCATTGATTGGCATAGCCACAGTCATGGCCAAGCTGAGTAGTTTCATGAAGATCTTCACATAAACAATTTGTCGGATTTTGTTGCATGATGTAATGGGATAAAAATGCAAATAAAAATGCTAGTGTAAAATGACCTTTTACAGGCTCACCCAGAAGTGCAAAAGTGCTGTAAACATACTTATTCTCCTGGTTGTTCTCAAAGTCGGTGACAAGTTTGACAATGTGTGCAGCCGGCTCGAACAACTTGCTAATTTTCTGTAGTAACGCCATCGTGGTGCTGTTCTTGAAGAGGCCCAGGGCTCTCTTTTTGAGGCCATTACGAAGGCACTCCTCCACAACAGCTGAAACAGATGGCTGACATCAGTCAAGGCACATGACATTATGTTGTCTAAAGCAGGATTGTGACTCTAGAAAAGGCATGTAATCTTGCTGCCTGAATCGTATTTGTGACCCATATAAAGCTATGTAATTGTGGCGCTAGAAACATACTTGTGACTAGTAAAGACATTATGCTGCCTGACGCATAGTTGTGACTCGAATTATGGGCCTGTCACTGTGTTGCATAAAGTACAGTTGTGACTCTAGTAAAGGCATGTGAACTTACGTTGTCATAAACATATTTAGGACTTCAGAAAAGGCACATCATTTGGTTAAGAGAAACATATGTGTGACTTTTGATAAAGGCCAGTCCTGTACATAATTTGGTTGAAATATGTTGATGACTTCTAAAGGCCAGCCCTGCTAAGGGCACATCATTTGGTTGAAATATATTTATGACTTTAGTAAAGGCCAGCCCTGCTAAAGGCACATCATTTGGTTGAGAGAAACATATCTGTAACTTTGGCATGTCATTATATTGTGCAAAACAGTTGTCTGAAATAACTGAAATTGTGTCACTACATTGTGTATTTATCGTATTTGACAAGAACACTTGTATCTAACCTCGCTAATGGCCATTGCTTACGGACGAGACAACTAAGTCAATTTTCTTGGTAACATACATGTCACTCTTGTAAGGAATCATGCCATTAGCCAATCCATTCACTGTGTTTGCAGAGAGATATGCTGTAAATATGTCTAACAGCATTCAAGGGGTTTTCGTCAATAACTAGCTAGAATGGAAAATTATTATAATATTATATATGTACAAATTGTAGTACATAGCATATGCGGTACATAGATAAGTAATCTTTATGTACCTGTCTATGCACAGGATGTGAAATGCATTGTATAGATTGTCTGTGCACAGTGGCAATCCCTGTGAATTAATAAATTTCGATTGCCCATTCCCAACATACGCAATAGTTGGTGTAACTCTATACAAACAGAGAAAGGGCTGCATGAACAATTCTGTAACACATGTAATCATACATACACTGGGTGTGAGGGGGTACCGAGTGGAAGTAACACATGTCATCATACATACACTGGGGGTGAGGGGGTACCAAGCGGAAGTAATACATGTCATCACACACACACCTGGGGTGAGGGGGTACCAAGCGGAAGTAGCACATGTCATCATACATACATTGGGGGTGAGGGGGTACCAAGTGGAACTAGCACATGTCATCACACATACACCAGGGGTGAGGGGGTACCAAGCGGAAGTAGCACATGTCATCACACATACACTGGGGGTGAGGGGGTACCAAGCGGAAGTAGCACATGTCATCATACATACACTGGGGGTCAGGGGGTACCAAGCGGAAGTAGCACATGTCATCACACATACACCAGGGGTGAGGGGGTACCAAGCGGAAGTAGCACATGTCATCACACATACATTGGGGGTGAGGGGGTACCAAGCAGAAGTAGCACATGTCATCACACATACACCAGGGGTGAGGGGGTACCAAGCGGAAGTAGCACATGTCATCACACATACACTGGGGGTGAGGGGGTGAGGGGGTACCAAGCGGAAGTAGCACATGTCATCACACATACACTGGGGGTTAGGGGGTACCAAGCAGAAGTAGCACATGTCATCATACATACACCAGGGGTGAGGGGGTACCAAGCGGAAGTAGCACATGTCATCATACATACACCAGGGGTGAGGGGGTACCAAGCGGAAGTAGCACATGTCATCATACATACACCAGGGGTGAGGGGGTACCAAGCAGAAGTAGCACATGTCATCATACATACATTGGGGGTGAGGGGGTACCAAGTGGAACTAGCACATGTCATCACACATACACTGGGGGTGAGGGGGTACCAAGCGGAAGTAGCACGTCATCACACATACACCAGGGGTCAGGGGGTACCAAGCGGAAGTAGCACATGTCATCACACATACACCAGGGGTCAGGGGGTACCAAGCGGAAGTAGCACATGTCATCACACATACACCAGGGGTCAGGGGGTACCAAGCGGAAGTAGCACATGTCATCACACATACACCAGGGGTGAGGGGGTACCAAGCGGAAGTAGCTCACAAAAGAGGTATTTATCTTCCTCTGTGTGGCCACGCAACTGAGATCAATGCACACAGCCACACATGCTATCTAAACAGGAGATTGTTTAATGTTAGTGGATTCTATACTGACCCGAGGTTTTATGAAGCTATTGAATTTTATGTGCTACTTAACATTTCAACATTTTAACAATCTATTCATTCCACTGTGGGGGTGTTTTACATGTGAATCGGATTGAGTCCATGTCCAACAACAGTCTCAAAGAGTACTGGCTTTTATGTTTATTATCAATGTTATAATAAATGTAATGACTGAACATTATAAGTTCACACAACAGAACTCTTGGATGTGTAGAATATTCCGTTCACACAACACAACAAAACTCTTGGATGTGTAGAAAATTCTGTTCACGCAAATAGTGGAATATATTCCTAGTATTGGACATGTATATCACTATTTCTTTTTTGAAGGTACAATCTAGCGAAAGCCACATTTGCTTTGGCAATCCTTGCATTGATCATACCATCAATGTGACAAACGTGGGAGCGAACGAGGCCAATCTTTCTCCGTTCCATCAAGACCAACTAGCCATGTCTTGACAGTAACTTGAGGCAGTCACTGCACCCTCATTGGTGAATGATTAGTTGATGACTGATTAAGAACACCAGCAACAATGTCCATTCTCCAGACTGCACTACACACACAGATGCAGTTAAGATGGATTCCCAAAATATTCCTACCGGATGTTTGATATGATGTAAATTTGAATTGTTCAGTGAATTTTCACTGAACAATTTTCTAGATAGTTGTAGACATTGTCCTTGGATGTAGAGTTGTAGGCCTGTCACTGAGGCAAGCTCTGTGATGGTGATGTTTCTCAATGAGGTGCTTCTGTATTTTTTCACTGGTCTCATCAAAACAGTGCTGAAGGGATCGAGACTCGCGTGCAGTACAGTGCATTGTGAAGCCACTGCATCATCGACCACTTTAATTAACTGTGGCCTGAGCTAGTGGTAAACACGTGAGATGATCAACATGTTTATAGGCCTCCCCTGTGTATGTCTTAATGCATGCTACATGTATGCTAATAGGTTTTTATTACATCTACAATAGATGGTGATCCAGTGGTTTGGTTCTCGGCACCCTGTTTGATCAAAATCTACTGGGTCTGAACCATCCAAAACCTTGTTTTAATGTGACCTGCTTGCAGCCATAGCAAAACAGGTACACACTATATTAAGTGACACCTCTAAGCCTATTCTGCACATGAGCCAAAAATACCTGTGTAGGTCATACCCCATAAATTTTGTGATTTTAACAAAAATACATAGCTAATAATTCCATGTTTCAATTTCAGGTTTATATTCATCAACAAATAATCCAAGACAAAAAAATACCAAGTGTACGGGTGCTATGGGCACTGGTTTTTCAGATATCCCGATTTTTTAAACTATTTTCCCAAAACATGTTTTTTATTTTGCTTCATTTTTTGTAATAAACTACTGAAAATATTTCAGTAAATGAAGTATCATTAAAAAATTATAATGAGTGGATTCTACAAGGTTACATAACTCTATTTCACAGTTTTGCAACTTAATACATGTACCCACTTTGCTATGGCATGTCACAACAACCTGAGTACAACTTAGTACCCCCCTTGCTGTGGCAGGTCACAACCTGAGTACAACTTAATACCCCCATTGCTGTGGCAGGTCACAACCTGAGTACAACTTAATACCCCCCTTGCTGTGGCAGGTCACAACCTGAGTACAACTTAATACCCCCCTTGCTGTGGCAGGTCACAACCTGAGTACAACTTAATACCCCCCTTGCTGTGGCAGGTCACAACCTGAGTACAACTTAATACCCCCCTTCCTGTGGCAGGTCACAACCTGAGTACAACTTAATACCCCCCTTGCTGTGGCAGGTCACAACCTGAGTACAACTTAATACCCCCCTTGCTGTGGCAGGTCACAACCTGAGTACAACTTAATACCCCCCTTGCTGTGGCAGGTCACAACCTGAGTACAACTTAATACCCCCCTTGCTGTGGCAGGTCACAACCTGAGTACAACTTAATACCCCCCTTGCTGTGGCAGGTCACAACCTGAGTACAACTTAATACCCCCCTTCCTGTGGCAGGTCACAACCTGAGTACAACTTAATACCCCCCTTGCTGTGGCAGGTCACAACCTGAGTACAACTTAATACCCCCCTTGCTGTGGCAGGTCACAACCTGAGTACAACTTAATACCCCCCTTGCTGTGGCAGGTCACAACCTGAGTACAACTTAATACCCCCCTTGCTGTGGCAGGTCACAACCTGAGTACAACTTAATACCCCCCTTGCTGTGGCAGGTCACAACCTGAGTACAACTTAATACCCCCCTTCCTGTGGCAGGTCACAACCTGAGTACAACTTAATACCCCCCTTGCTGTGGCAGGTCACAACCTGAGTACAACTTAATACCCCCCTTGCTGTGGCAGGTCACAACCTGAGTACAACTTAATACCCCCCTTGCTGTGGCAGGTCACAACCTGAGTACAACTTAATACCCCCCTTGCTGTGGCAGGTCACAACCTGAGTACAACTTAATACCCCCCTTCCTGTGGCAGGTCACAACCTGAGTACAACTTAATACCCCCCTTGCTGTGGCAGGTCACAACCTGAGTACAACTTAATACCCCTCTTGCTGTGGCAGGTCACAACCTGAGTACAACTTAATACCCCTCTTGCTGTGGCAGGTCACAACCTGAGTACAACTTAATACCCCCCTTGCTGTGGTGGGTCACAACCTGAGTACAACTTAATACCCCCCTTGCTGTGGCGGGTCACAACCTGAGTACAACTTAATACTCCCCTTGCTGTGGCAGGTCACAACCTGAGTACAACTTAATACCCCCCTTGCTGTGGCGGGTCACAACCTGAGTACAACTTAATACCCCCCTTGCTGTGACGGGTCTCAACCTGAGTACAACTTGCAGACTCACTTAACACTTGGCGTTAGATTTTGTACTAGTAAAAAATCTACATCATCCCAATTTTTTTATATTACCCAAATCTGTATTAAAATAGGTTAAATCAATTATATAATATATATATATATATACACTGTATATATATGTAGCATATGGCAAACGATTTATGCATCCATATGTAGGCAAAAGGAGACGAGAACACTGTAGGTTGATAATTTAAGTGGAATGCCGATACTTTTGTCATCACTGAGCTTTGAATCTAGTGTGACTTTGGTAGAAATTAAATGACAATGATGGATTCAACAGTTAAGGTTGGCATTGGAGACTGCTGTCATGGTTTCAGTCACTGTTGAATGCTAATTATGGCATGTACCTTTAATAGAACGGATACAGTATATGGGAAATCAATATGATGTGACATGTTTTCATATGGAGCTCAAAAAAGTTACAGTAAAATGACCACAAAGGTCTACAAAAAGCTAACATTTTAAGTTGGCCTTTCCTGCATGCTGAGACACCAACACAGTTTTGATCACGATGAAAAATAAAATGTCAGACAAGCACTCAAATGCAAAAGGGACTTTACCTTAATATAGACTGACACTAGTAGACTCACAACTGGGTGCGAGACAGGCAAAGACTTCTCAGAGCAGGCCATAAAACAACTATTGTACATTACACAACAATAAGGCAGTTTTTACAGCTCCAAATATCTGCTGTGACACTGGTTTCTCTTGGGAGCCTTGGGTGTGGCTGACAGATGACCCTATCACTGCCAATGAAGCTGTCAGTTAAATGTCAAAAGTGGGACAACAGCATAAAATGTCGCTAAATAAGAAAACAGCCTTCCTTTTTGCATGTGGAGAACCTGTACTTCAAGTTGTTCTATATATATGTCCTCTGAGGTGCCCAGGTTCACTTCCATCTTTTTAAGTTTGTTGGCCTCTGTTCTACCAGTTGCAGGGTTTTTGTTAAGTGTGCTGCTAGCAGGGACCATGACCCCCAGAGCTGGGACCACACAATATATAATATGATGTAACACTATTACATCATAGACAATTTGTTTTTAACTTACGTAAGTTTTTCCCAGTTATCCAGGTTTTTTACCACTATTTGTTTTTTTTCCAGGGTGGGTTTATCGGTATTTACCACCCGGTATTTACCAGGGTGGGAAAAACATGCCAACACTGGTTCTATGCCACCTTTGAGGCCAAAACAGTGCTCTGGTTTGTGTCAGTGTGCACCCCAGCCGCCGTGGGTTGCGTGCACCGCCCGTGAAAAGAGCGACAGCACAGATTGGTGCAAACCGGAGCGCTATTTGGACCTACCGAATCAGTATTGATATAAAAAAGTGTGGCTATAAACCGAATTGGAAAAGGATCAGAAACCTATCATACTAGCCAAAGTCTGCAAAAAAAAACAGTTTCGCTTTTGGGGACTGCAGTTTGAAATGATGATGGCGAACATGCCGTGCATCACTGACACCGGCATAGCCATATGCATTAACCAGTTCCATAAAACTCCCACATATGTGGCTATATTCCACGATTTCTAACATTTCTGTTTCTTAGCTTAGTCTTAGACTGTTTTAATTTGTGAAATAACATCACTACGTCAACATTGTTGCAGAGAAGTTTGCCAGGGGTGTAGTGGCGGACTAACTAATAACAAAACTCGGGACATAAATTGTGCCGTTTATTAACGCAAAAATGCCACACTGTTTTATTCCGATATGGCGCAGTCATCATCGATGCACTGAACTGTTTGTGGAACTTATCAACATTGTACAGCACAATTTGTAACGCAAAGGCACTCAAATTTCAAAGCGGTGTCTTGTTAATCACGTCGGTGCTACTAAAAAGCTTCCATTCTCTGTCCTCAATAGCCTGGTACATGGATCGCTGTAGCCGGGTAAATTACCTGGGTCTCGGCTCTTAAGAAAAACCCTGCAATTGGTAACGTACTTCAGAAAACACAATAGTTAGAGTTATTTATTTACATGTTTCTGACATCCTATGCTATTCTACAGGGCTGTTCTCCTGCATGAGAGAGTTGACTGATGATCTCCACGTGACATAATTATTCTAATTGGTGCCCTTGGTTCGTTGCTCCAGGGGTGGGTGTCAGCCATTACTAAAAGGTCGGCCTATTTCTGACATGGCAACATTAATTTGTCCTGTAACTGTCTTGAATATTAAGCCAGTTTATGACAGTGTTAACAAACCCAATTTCCCAAACACCCAGTGTTCCTCATCTGTCTTTCAGTGCTCAGCATTGTAAATGCCAGTGGCGCGTTTGGTACTCAACTCCCGTGTTGATGGTAATGCGTGGCACTTGGTGACACTCAAAATGGCAGAGTGAAAAATATGCGGAGCAGTGTTTCCCCTCGCTAAACTGATGGGCGAGGTGGTAGGGGTGGGCTACACGAGTGCCGCAGACGCGAAGCATTGTTAGGATGGTTCGGGGGGCATGCTCCCCCGGAGATTTTTTTTAAACTAGCTTAAAAATGGTGCATTCTGAGGGATGTTTTAACCTTTACTCTTGAATATAGAAGGAAAGATATAAAACAACAAGACACCACTTGTAAATGTAGTAATCATGATTGATAAAAGTCAGTACTCATGATTGTTTCATCTTGTTGAGGTGTGGTTTCCACTTTACCACTGGTACAATTGGTTGTGGTGATGTTTTTCTTGCCCTAACCCTAGGCCTTGTTACAACGCTGAGCAAAAAGTAAAAGGTAAATTCTTATTTAGCGCAGTATCCTCAAAGAGCTTCTACACTTTATTCCCTAGCGGACCTGTTCAGTTGAACACCATCTCGACTTCTCTGGGAAGCATCCAGTGGTATCATTTGAAGACCCTTTCATCATCTCTTTTAAATTATTATACTATCATAATAATATGGTAAATTTGTGGTTTATTTTATGAATCACATTCCTTATTTTGGTATAAAAAACGGCATAGAACATTAATTGAATAGTTTTGTGGGCACATGTTAGTTATGTTGAATCCAGACCCATGGCGCAAACTAGCGCAAACCAGGTCGTTATTTGGGCTTCAAGAGGGTCCGGATTCGACACAAGTGCCGACTAGTGTAGTAATGCAGTGCCATCAGCCTGCACGGTTTTTACTCCCACCAAAATCATAAACCAGAAATTCAACATCAGCTACACCAGCATTCTGATTTAATGTGGGCACATACTATAATAGAGAAATTGAGTGCAAAGGATATCTTAATTAAGGTAATTCAGCTACCGTTTTCATTGAAAAACATAACATGCCACCAAATGGCATTGTTTCAAATGATATGCTATGTTGTGGGTTTTTTGTTTTTATGTCGGGTGGCACTGCAATCACCGGCCATGTCCGTAAAAAGCAGAAGATTTTCAAAACAAAGCAGGAAAGTAGAAGATTTTCTTTAAAAAAACCGGAAAAAGCAGATCTTCCAATAAAGCGGAAGACTTGGAAGGTCTGCAGTTTACATCCACACTATTTATACTGTACAACTAATGCAACCTTTATTTTAATACCAGTTATAGAGCAGCTTAAGGCCAGACACCCCAGGTGAAATGGTGTTTTTTGACAAAAAATACTTTAAATGGTTTTCTGCCAGATTATTATACCTTTGTATGCATACTATCAATAAAGTTAACTTCTATGACAATTACATACCTCTAAGTGAGTTTTATTCATGTATCAAGCATGTCGATATCATGTAATGAAATCCATTATGCAATCTTTGACAGCCATTTTCTAAAAAACATTTTTCTTCAAATTTCTGCATTTGGAAACGGGATATCTCTTGGAATAATTATGCTACGTAAATCAAGTTTTCAGTGTTGCATTCAGCATATTCTACTGTGTGCAATGATCACACACTTTTTTAAAAATCATGAATAGTTTGTGAAAGATATAACCATATTTGTTGCAAAAAAACAAGATTTTTTTTCGTATTTTACCAAAAAGTTATTTAAAAAATAAACACATTTAAAAAAAATGCTCTGATCATTGCACAATAGACTCTATAGAGAACATGGATTTGCAAGAATTATACCTATCTATAGATTCAATAAAAAGTGGCAGTTTTTCAAAATTTGCCAATATTTGCTCAAAATGGCGGCCATTTTGTTTGTTACCATGAAAACGGGGGGTATGGCTGAAAAAAGTTCAATATATATTTTACTCAGTAGGACCCATTTCATGCATTGGGCAGAACAAATTGAACTGTTTGCACAAATAAAAAAATAATCCTATCTACCTGCCGTGTCTGGCCTTAATCGGAAAGTAACCTTTGGTTCCCTGTAGGGTGTCCAATTTTTAAAATATTGAAAAGAAAATGCCACCATATAGAATATCTAGAAGTTCGGAATCAAGAGGGCGACATAGGGGAGACCCAGCTTTGTTACCCATCAGTTTTCCATGCTAAAATGCAGGAGGTGGGCCATATCACAATGCTCCCCCAATATGCCAATGTGGATCACATCATCACAGATCTCTAGAAGACATTACAGTATGAACTGTCTGGCAGAACTGTGGGCAGAACTAGTTCTACTGTACCCACCACAGAGTGAAGTGATGCTGCTGCTTTCTTCGTGGACAAATTTTCTTGTGACAGCCTCCTCCATGATCTGCTTCACCTGCACAGAAGTCATGTGTGACAGAAGTCATGTGTAACAGGAGATGAGTGTGGCAAGAAGTCATGTGTAAGGGGAGTCATGTGTAACAGGATACGTGTGTGGCAGGAGTCGTGTGTGACAGAAGTGATGTGTGACAGGAATCACGTGTGACAGAAGTGATGTGTGACTGAAGTCGTGTGTATGACAGAAGTCCTGTGTAACAGAAGTCATACATGACAGAATTTGCGCATAACATAAGTCATGTGTAACAGAATTCATGTGTGACAGAATTCGTGCGTGACAGAATTTGTGCATGACAGAAGTCATGTGTGACAGAAGTCATGTGTAACAGGAGTCATGTACTATAGACATCTTGTTATGTGTCACACTTGTTAATATATGTTACATCACACTATATATGTCACAAAAGTCCAATGAGATAAATGTCATATCATAGCTTAATATCGGCAAACATGCTTTTTCTGTAGCTGCACCCAAAATTTGGAATCAACTCCCTATCGCTTTAAAATCATCTGAAACTATATAAAAAACTATATAAAATACCTTTCATAAAAAAACTGAAGACTTATTTATTTGAAATTGGATTCCCACACTAACCTTTGGCAGTCCCTTGCTCTAATTACAACTCTTGCTTGTCCCTGTTATGTTAACGATTTTGCCCAATGATTCTTGTATGTTGCACCCCTGAGCTCAGATTCCTGGGGATTTAGGTGCTATAGAAGTCTGTCATTATTATTATTATTTCACAACTGTCATGCTCAAGGTGTTAATTTCACAAATATCATGTTATGTAGATACCACGTCACATGAGTCCTATCACTCTCCTGTCATATAACTTCCATGTGAGTGATTTAACATGGGACCTATGTCAAACAGGTTCCATGTGATGTAGACCCATATCACACTGGTCCCACGTCACATAGGTCCATGTCACATAGGTCCATGTCACATAGGTCCATGTCACATAGCTCCATGTCACATATCTCCATGTCACATAGGTCCATGTCACATAGCTCCATGTCACATAGGTCCATGTCGCATAGGTCCCATGTCCCATAGGTCCACATCACATAGGTCCGTAGATCCATGTCACATAGGTCCTTGTCACATAAGTCCATGTCACATAGGTCCACGTCAATCGAGTCCAGTCACACCAACGTGACATAGGTTCTATCAACTTCCGTGTGACTGACGTGACATAGGATCTATGTCAAAAAGGTTCCATGGCACATAGGTCCATGTCACACAGATCTCATGTCACATAGATCCATGTCATGTGATTCCCATGTCACACAGGACCCATGTCACTTGAGTCCCATCACTCTCATGTCAAATACATACCACATGACACAAGTCCTATGTCATACATGTCCCATGTCAATTTCATACACCACATGTCATAAATGATTTTTTTTTTTTAGACATATATCAAAGTCTTTTTTGGCCTAAACATAATTTCATAAATGTCTACTATATACAAATGTATGTACAAAATTAATAACGATCAGTTATTGCCCTAGATTTATATGTATATATACTGTTGTGTCTCTTGTCCAGAATGGCATGCCGCCGATGACAACACTTGTTGTGAACAAACAGGTGATATATATATATATATGCCACAATCTATAACTGGCATGACATTTGCAAAACATCATTAATCATAAATGTAATGTGGAAAACTGATGAATGCTTATTTTGTTATATTTAATGCAAATATACTAGATTCAGATTGATAACATAATTAATGCTAACGCTGCTAAAAAGTCATAATTAAGCTAATTGATAATTATGTAAGCTCATGACAAGGTCAAATGGTAGATGATACAACTAGATCAACACCTCAAAAGTCTTTAGAAAAATGTTGTCCATGACAAAACCTACAACAATGTTTTGTACAAGTAGTTCATACCAGTTTTGTTAACATATACCCTAGAGGTCTTAAATAAAATTTAACACCTAAGGATCATATAGATCTATAAAAATTCAATTTTGTATTACCTTTTTCATTATTGACTTTGAGGCTTTATAAGACTATGTGCACACACACATAATAAAGAAACAATGACTGTGAAGGAGACAGACTAACAGGATGAGTGACAGTCACTGCATGGGCAAGTGCACCCGGTTGATGAATGATACATTCATGAAGAGGCATCGTGTATTGACAGAGAAATGTAGAATTTAAATCAATGGTGACCAGGCCACCACTGATGCACGATACACATCTTTCAGACTGCCCCATCAACTCTGAGGAATACAAGTACATCTGTCTCATTCTTACAGGGGAAAATAGGGCATAATCACCATCTACTTATGCTGAAGGTTTCAGAGGCCATAGTTCAGCCACATTTCCGTTTTTTTATAATTGCTGACTAGCCTATCAGATAGGATTCAATTGTATTACATTTCTAAGCCATGTCTTTCTTCTGATAATCAACATGCTGATAAATTTGTTTTTATTTTTCACCAAGGATGTGGATGTGCTCCATACAAAATGGTGGAAATGTATTTGTTTACATAACTTTTTTTTTAAAGGGTGGCTCTCATGCTTGCAACATTGTATGTCTTATTGGGAGTATCACTGCCTGACCAAACAATAAATAATATAGAAATATTTGAATGTTATTTTTCTAGTTAAAATAAAAATCTTAGTCTGATTTACTGGCAAGCATACTTCTATCAAAGTTATTCTCTTAATTGCGGACTAATCCAACACATACTTTTGATGACATTAACACTGTCAACAAAAATTACAACAACATCCAGGAAAGCGGTGAGTGACCACTGCATGCTGGCAATGAGTGCTAGGATCAGATTATAGTGCGCTGCTATGATGTCATCACATGGTTTAATAAGCAGTCCTTCCAGGGCCTCACTCAGAGACCCATCCACCCGTCCTGTGGACAGGTAATAATCAAAAATGCAATTTTTGAATGGTTTCAAATTGATTGTGAACGGGTCATTACGAGTGTGATGGCGCCGGTGCTACCTCATGTGTCATGTCAACCAAGACAAAGACAAAGACTGTGTATCAATACAAGACGGTGCAGCATGCGCTATTTTCATTGTTCCAAGTACGTAAGTGGAGCGGTTAGTCCGCCATTCTCTAGGCATGCCAAGCTAGAACATATGCATTGACGCACGTGCTAGCATCCCAAATGGCGGACAAAAACTCCAATTACAGACTGCCACGATCTTGCTCAGTGATGTTTCCTGTCTAAATATAGGCTCCTTGACCTTGGGTAAACAGGGACGCGGGCGGAAGGCGGTAACATAAACCGTTTTGTAATCGTTGTCTGGCTGTCCGCTAACCGCATTGAAGACATGTTGCTAATTAAATGTAATTGCCACATCGTTATAACACGCATAAGTGTACATAATCCAGTTTCGAACACAAAACTCGAAAGAATAACAACAGCTTAGGTTACGCTGGCTCAAAATGATATAGCTGGCGTTTCGTTGGATGGCATTATATATAGCGCTAGCTAAAACGAAATCAGTGATTTGAACATTCATAATTGTTAATATGATTGCTTGTGTAAATTATATTTGTTCCCAACGTATATATTAAGCACTGCTGCATGAGAAACAACCAGACATTTACATTATTTTGTGGCAGGAATTATTTTATTATCTAAATTGATTAAGTACGGTTGTTACCTTACCTTACCTATCCTCTTCAGGCCTTGTGGCCCATAAGGCTGCTGTGCGACTCCGCCACCTCGCCCATGTCAACGGCTATGTGTCTGGCTTTGCTCCAAGTTGCCCAGCCCAGTTGCTTCCGTTCTTTTTCCACTGTGGTTCTCCACGTTGTTTTTGGTCGACCAACTTTTCTTGTTCCTTCCGGCGTCCATGTCAGTGCTGTCAGGCAGTGGTTTTGGTCCTTCTTTCTCAGCACATGCCCGATCCAATTCCACCTTCTTCTCTGTACTTCTGTGCTGATCTTCTCTTCTGCTGTTATGTTCTCAATGTCTTTGTTCAAAATTATTACTGGCCATCTAATTTTTAAAATTCTTCTGAGACAGTTGAAATGGAAAATGTCAAGTTTTTTGTTGTCGCATTTGTTTACTTTCCATGTTTCACATCCATACAGTAACACTGATTTGACCAGAGTATTGTATAATCTGAGTTTAGTTTTTAATGTGTACACATTTGAGTTCCATATCTGCTTGAGTTTCATGAATGATGTCCTTGCTTTTCGTATTCTGTTGTTAATATCGTCATCCCCTCCTCCTTGCTTGCTGACGTTTGCGCCCAGGTATGTATATTTCTCTACTTCATTCAGTTGTTGATCATCAATCTCTATTCTGTTGTTGCATTTGCTGTTGATCCTCAGTACTTCAGTTTTCTTTTTATTGATTTTTAGGCCAGTTTTTGATGCGAATGCATTCATTTTTGTTGCCTTTGCTTGCATGTGTCTGTAACTTGATGACATAAGCGCAATGTCATCTGCGAAGTCCAAGTCTTCAAGTTTTGACATGAATCTCCATCTTATCCCTGTGTTGTTTTCTTCAGTTGTTTTCCTCATTATCTAGTCGATTACCATCAAGAAAAAAAATCCGGACATTACGTCTCCTTGCTTAACTCCAGTTTTTACCTTGAACCACTCAGATTGTTCACCTTCATCTAACACTGCACATTCACTGTCCTCGTACAAAATCTGGACCATTCTGATTATCTTGTATGGGATTCCATAGCTCGCCATGATTTCCCAAAGGCTCTCTTGGTGTACAGAGTCAAATGCCTTTTCGAAGTCTACAAAAGGTACATATAGCGTTGCTTGCCATTCCACTACCTGTTCTATTATGTTTCGAAGGATGAATATCTGCTCAACTGTGCTTCGTCCTCTTCTGAAACCTGCTTGTTCATCTCTCAACTTGTTGTCAACTCCATCTCTTATTCTGTCTATTATCACTCTTCCGAACACTTTACTGGGGACAGATGTTAGAGTAATACCTCTCCAGTTTCCGCACTCTGTAAGGTTACCTTTCTTTGGTATTTTAACAATCAGTCCTTGTTTCCATGTCTTTGGTACTTTTTCTTGTTCCCAAATTGTTTTGAATAAGCTTAGAAGCCAATTCTCTGTTGTCGCCATGTCTGCTTTCAACAATTCTGCTGTAATGTCATCTTTACCTGCAGCTTTCCCATTCTTTAGCTTCCTCAGTGCTGATCTAATCTCTGTTTTTGTTATAGAGTCTGTGCTGATTTCATCTATGATTGGATCTAATTCAATATCTATAACGGGGTCATCGGGCATAGGTCTATTAAGGACTTCTTTAAAATGCTCCTTCCATCTTGTCCGCTTGGCTGGTCCTTCAGTTATTAGGTTTCCAGATTTGTCTTTTACTGCATTCGCTGTTTTGTGTTTGTCGTTACTAAGTGTCTTTGTGATGTTGTAGACTTCTTTCATCCTTCCATTCCCGGCTGCTTTCTCTGCTTCTGCAGCCAGGTTGTCTACCCACTTTCTTTTATCTTGTCTCATGTTTTTCTTTACGTCTTTGTCTTTTTGTTGATACTTATCCTTGTAGCTCTGCTTTATCCTTTCTGACTTTGCTTGTTCCATGTTGTTCTTTAGTCGTTTCCTGTCTTCTACCAGTTCCCATGACCCTTTGCTGATCCATGGTTTTTGTCCTCTCTTTTTGTAACCCAGTACTTCTTTGGCTGTTTCTTTGTAGGCCACCTCGAATTCTTGCCATTTTCTCTCAACAATGTCATTATCTGTCTCGGCGTAGTCCTGTAGTACATCATATCTGTTCCGTAGCTTCAATGAGAATTGCATTTTTATGGTTGGTTGTTGCAGCTTGATTGTGTCGAATTTCTTTCTGTTCTCACTGGTCTTTTGCTTCCTCTTTAGCTTCAGCCTGATGTTCGAGCGCACTAACTGGTGGTCACTCGCAATGTCTGCCCCCCTCATCACTCTGGTGTCCATAACTGATGTTCTGTGCTGCCTGCTCACTAGCACATGGTCAATTTGGTTTTTGGTTCGCCCTCCTGGAGATGTCCATGTCTGCTTATGGATGTGTCGGTGTGGAAATATGGTTCCTGTTACCACAAGGTTGTTTAATCCACATAAGTCAATTAGTCTTTCTCCATTTTTGTTTCTATCACCAATTCCATGGCTTCCCATTATGTCTTCGTAGCCCTCATTTTCTTCTCCAACTTTGGCATTTAGGTCCCCCATTACTATGAGCATGTCATGTTTATGTACGGTTGTTACTGTGTTGAAAATATTGCACAAATAAATGCTGTTTGAAAAGTTAACCACACAGTAAAACAGTATTGTTTAGAACATCACATTGTAATATTTTAAATATTTGACAGAATGTATTTTTTTAAAGTTAACTTTTAAATGAAATATTACTTTTCTGAACAGAAAAGGGCTTCTTTTTTCACCTTTAAACAGAAAATGCATAATTTGACACGAAAAATGATACGTACATTTCTGATCACACATGAGATGTGCATTCAGCCATATCCTCTGCCTTGCCTTCATAAATAGTAATATCTAGTTTTAGTTAATTTTTATATTTTATGATTGGACATACTAAATTTACCATACTGGTGTATATATATATATGTATATATATACATATATATACTCACAGTTGCGTGTCCTATCGTGCATCTGATTGCATGTTCAATCACGTGCCCGAGTGCACTTTGTAGCATGTTGGCGAAAAAAAATTGGACTGGCAAAAATTTGATCCCGGGTTAGGCCCCGAGTACTTCATTAACGAGAATGCAACAAAGCAGTTTCTTACCTCCTTCTTCACTGCCCCTATTAATATCTCTTTCTCATTTCTGGCAGTGGATTCTGAAATAAAATTATATATTACTATTAAGAAGCATCAGGTAATCCAACTTTATACTGAAGGCAGATCATAGTTGTGTAAATGTATGATATATATGACCAGTAATATATCATAAGAAAGAACGAGACATGTTTGGGTGGAAATCCTGAGCAACTGCAGCATGGAGGGCAGCTGACAGGGTAGACTGGCGGACTTTTGTGCATGTCCTATTCTACACGTGGTGCCCATGGGATCTCTAAGTCATAAGTAACAATGAAAAATCTCATCAAATCTCATAAAAAAAGTAGGCTTTGCTACCCTGAAAACTCCCAGCATAGTGCATAAGCCTACCACATTTTCTTGTAAATGCAATACTGTGATGTTAATAATGTCATGAAAACCCTAATTTGACCCACAAGAAGTAATGTGTAATTTTTGGCAAAGTTGGCCAGAGTGTTTGACAAAATGAGATTCGCTATAGATCTAGAATTTTTCTTGTAAACTGCCGTAGTATTTATTTGGATTAGATCGTTATCGAAACCCACATTTTCCTCACATTAAGTAATGTCATATCAGTTACAGTTGGCCATGGTGTTAATCAGTTACACATGTCAGTATAAAAAACTATTCAGGTCCCGGACAAAATAAGAGGTTAATCATAGATCTTGAAAGTATATATACCTCCCCATAACTAGATTGGTCTGGCATCAATGCTTTACTTGTATCAAATACACAAGAGATTATTAAAACCATGCAAAGAATTGTTTTCTCAGTCAACACATTAATGTAAATTACGGGTATATATATAATGGGAAGATAGTGTCTAAAAAAGTTATATGAATTTCTAATCATAACAATGTATTACGCATCATCACAAACTACAATTTTGGCGTTATTATCAAATGTGCACATTGATACACATTTGATGTAATTTCATGCTACATGCCTACTTTAAGCTCAGTGTTGTGATATTGTACACAACTTCACAAGCAATGTGACATTTTAACCCCTGACTGTGGTTAAATGTCACGTGTACACAACACAACCACGAAGACAAAATACACTTTATATCACCGTTTTGTTTAAACCCAATTTATGTCACATGCCCAACATATAGGCATAGGTTATGCTATTATCAAACAAGTTTGAATTAAATTAAAAGCTGGACAAATGTATGAGGTCAGTCTACAGTTAGTTTTCTCACTGGTTGCCATGTTAGTGTTTTGTATGATTATAAGAAAACGTGACCTACAAAAATTCTTAAACTTCTTACCTGCTGTTATCATCATGTCATTGACATGCTGGTCGAGTTTAGTCAAAATGTAATACTTTTACCTCTCGCAAAATGCCAGTATGAATGACAGTCAATATTTATGAATGGATGCAGGCACTATTCCGACTAAAGGGTCAAATTGCTGCCAAATATCCTTCCGCTTAATAAAATCAGCTAAAAATGTACCATTTTATTGTTAACAGCTTCTACAATCACGCTGGAAATCTGACTACTCAAATGCACTTATGTCAGAGCATTTGAATAAAAAAAAAAATCATTTCTCAGAAATACACTGCCCTTTTTTGTTTGTAACGAAACAGGAATTTTAACTGGGGCATGACCCTGTATACACTGTTGATAGTCATTGCAACATTGGCACTTTTTGGGGAATTTAGCCCCATTCTCCGCTAGGCCTAGGCTACTAGTACTGCACCGTGACTGTCACTGGTCCCCTATGCCATGGCTATGCCTAGGCTATGCAACGAGCAACATCTAATATGATCTATGACTGTGCCATGGGCCCGGGCATGGGCATGGCTATGCCACACCCCCTTTATTTTATATTTTAGATAGAACACCGACGTTTATACTACTAATGCTGCAACAGTGTTGGCGAAACATAGCTACCTGACGATTGGGGCAAACCAACCTTGTGTTGTGGCCATCTTTGCGTTTGATCCCTTAGGGAGATCCGCGCTGCCTTGTCCGTCAGTCGCCGGTAAACAATCGCGAAATCCTCGGCTCGTTCGTTTGACAGTAGCTGTCAAATCAGGCCAAACGTGCCTGTGACGCGATGGAGGATAACTCTGGTTTCCTGTAGTACGCTGAGCTGCAAGATTATGTATGTAATAAAATTTAAAAACGACACAATGTCCACAGGCCTACTGTCATTGCTGTACGCAACATGTTTACGCCTAGGCTACTTCGACATGATTTTCATAAACATTGATAATTCACAAATGAAGGTGAAGGCCGCTTAACGTTGATTGGTTAAAATTATGTCAATTTTTATTAAATATTTAAATGTTTTCACAATACACGTCATTTAAATAAACAATACACGTCATTTAAATAAACAAGACACGTCATTTAAATAAACATGTTGCTATCTAAACCAATTGCAGTTTCCATACTTGTCTCTGAAACGTACGCAGTTCCGCACTTATTTAGCGATGGCTTCCCACTTAGCTAGTGGGAGGATTAATCTTGCCGTTTTACGAGAATCATATCGGCGTGAATTGTTAGAATGTCTGGACAAGTGCACGGGAAGTAAGGTAACACAAATGGGTTGTGCTTGCATTTTCACTATGTTACACTATTTTAAATAGGTGAGACGCATCTATTCTAATCCGAATTTCTGGGCGATAATAGATAGGGTGGTCGGACCAAAATTTTGTTTCGTAAAAAAAAATGTTTTCTAATTTTTCCCTGATAGTAGTCACTATAAGAAGTACAACGGTAGTTGTTTCATGTATCTAAGTGAAATATTAAAGAAACTACAGCTTGGTAAAGTTTCGAATTTCATGACATTTTCTGACGGTTTTCTGACAAATCTAATTTTGCTTATAAATCACAAGAATTTTTTTTTTTTTTTTTTCCCCTGATAATAGTCACTGATAGAAGTGCAATGGTGCTTGTTTCATGTACATCAATGAAATATTAAAGAAACTGCAGTTTTGTAAAGTTTCTAATTTCATGTTTTTTTCCGACAATTTTCCGTTAGATTTGATTTTGCATATAAATCACAAGGACAATTTTTGTTTAATATTTTCCCACATAGTGGTCACTATAAGAAGTACAATGCTATTCATTTCATGTAGCTAAGTACAACATTAAGAAAACTACAGTTTTGCAAAGTTAAAAATTTCATGAATTTTTCCAAATGTTTTCTGACGGATCTGATTATGTACTTAAATCACAAGAAAATTACTTTTTATCATCTTGAGTCTTTTGCCATCTATAAAGAAGGCCAATACAAAATTACATGTAACAATAAATACAAACATAAAAAAGTAAATACACACACACACCATGTAGCATTAAATCATGAACACGACACAGCAACTGAGCAAAGATGATCAGTGTGGTTCTATCTTCGTAACATTAAAACAACTGTATGAACTTACAACCACATGAAAAGATTTGTTGATTGTGAATTAGAACCACAAACTGACAATACTAGTATCCCATTACACAACACTTGTTTTATTGGGCAAAGCCAATGACTGCTATGATTGACAAGCCAATTAACTCGTAATACACTGTGGCACAAAATGCCAATAATAGTCCCCCAATACACAACACTTGTTACATTGGGCAAATCCCATAACTACTATAATTGCCAAACCAATTAATTTGTAATATACTGTGGTTAAACCCATTGTTATCATCAACAATAGGGCGTACTATTATACTTACTTGTCTATGATTATGTACAATTAATAGATACAATAAATCATAATGTTTACTTAATGTATATTATTTTATGTATACTATATATTGACAAATACAAAGATATAATCTTATTCTGTAATCTTAATATATAAAAAAACTGGTATATACATATCAAATACAAAAACAGTAGGCCCTACATCAAAATAATTTATAACGATACAAAATTGTATAAACAAATAATAATACAATAAATTAATTGAAACATAAATTATCATAAATTGTAATAATGTAACCAACACACAATATTATGTATATGCTAAATAGCTCAACAGTTGTATAATTAAACTAAAGTAATACCAATAAATAAACTAATAATATATTAATATAAACATCAATCAGTTACATTAAACATGGCAGCAATGAATTACTCAGGTGTAGGCATATGTACTTGGCAGTATTAATCAAAGTCACCCGCTGTCGATCACATCGCTATCCGAGTCACGAGTGCATTGTATACCATGATGCACTGCGCGCATACAGAGAAGAAGGCAAAATGGCGATATCATTTTAGACGGGGGTTCCATAACCGGACGTTGTGCATGTTTGTGCTATCAATTGGTAAGCCATCACTGTAATCACGTTATCGTTCACACAATTCTTTACCCTTCGGCATATGCTTTCCGCTGAAACCAACTAACTAAATACTCACAAAACATCGTCAAACATAGGCCATTTTAAATCCATAATTACTATAATTTTTTATCGACGGATTACAATGATATTTTCAGATTCATTTCCCTCTGAATTTCCTCTTTCTTCATCACATTTCAATATGGATGTACTCATTAACATAATCTCGCAAATCAGTTTGATAGGTGGGGCCTGTCAACGTGATCTAAGATGGCCACACGCGTAAATCAAGAAAACCAAAATACGACACTGAGAGTAAAAAAATCATTACCGCTAATAAACACCGCCAAAAAATATTTTTTCAGCGCAGGTACACACATTTACATTATTACAACATAAGAAAATTCACAAACCAACAGGTAGAATGCATGATAATAAACTATGGCCACTAAACTGGGACCCCTGTCTCCCATGTTGTCAGAAGGGGAGGTAAATTGGTCCGACCTCCCTATAATAGAATGAATAAAGGAGGAGGAGCTGTCAAACTCAAAGCGTCTTATTATAAAGCCAGTACAGTGTGGTTAAGCCTAAGGTAGCTGATGAGTATGAAGCATTTGTTCCCTAATATTTAACTGAATACCCGTAGTATAAATAATCAAATTTTCCTGTTTCTTTGTCTTCCTGTGTATTGTGCAGACCATGGTCGTCTGATTGTCAACTTTGAAGTTTGACAGCTCGACATAATGATTGAAGATACTAACATAATATTCCGACAGTCTCCTTTTATAATGTGCATAGGACTGTTACATTTATTGACAGAGTCAAAGGAAATCCCCATGGCATATTCAAGCATAACATACTTAGAAAGCCAAAGCGGTATTTCCCGGGCAGCAGATGGACCATGAAGGAGAAGGACTGATATATATATATATATATCACATTATTGTTAGAAAATATATATATATATATATATACAGCAATCAGCAAA
This sequence comes from Escarpia spicata, assembly GCA_963995525.1. NCBI lineage: Eukaryota > Metazoa > Annelida > Polychaeta > Sabellida > Siboglinidae > Escarpia > Escarpia spicata. The sequence goes on from OZ023213.1 coordinate 40,096,930, forward strand.
AATGTTTAAAAAAATTAAGAACTAAAGTTTATAAAATAAGTCTGTTCTCTCTTATTTATTTATGCAACATGTGATGTGATTGTTTGTATTTTTGTGTTGAAGGCGTTGGTGTGGGATGATGCTCTTACTGGTCCATTCAGTCTCATTGCAGAGTATTCACTGCTGAAGGTATGAAGTAAACATTGTTGGTTAGTTGCTCTAGTCTCTCTCTATAGATATTAAAGGAATTTTTTGATAATTTTAATCTCTATACTGTACACAATTATTCATTATTCCTGTTAATATGACTCACTCATGTAATTCTATTCATTTATTTTATTAGAATTATGTGTTATTAATCACAAATGACCATGTGATATAATAACTCCACATACATGCAGTTTCCCGTTCACGATCCATATAAGGTATGCTTATGAATATATGAAAAATTGTCAGACTTTGATTACCTCCGCTGAGTTTTATGGGGCAAGAAAAACATCCAGCTGCTGTTCATGTTATGGATTCAACAATGAAAAGAAAGGAAACGGGAAATGACAATCTACAGAAAAAAATAGAAAGTGAATATAGCGGTAGCTGATGTCAGTTGGATTGATTTAAAAGTGTGCTACACTGAGCATGCATGCAGATCTATATTTGGGCAGCATAATTAATCATCCACGTGACAACAAGCTCAAAATTATTCGTGTAAACACAATTAATTATCGGCTATTCTGCACATATAATTTAATAATTATGCATAAAAGGAAGAAATTTGTGGCAGAGAATATCACTTATGGGAGAATATCACGTTTTGGTACAGCATGTCTTGAATGTATTATTAACTTACAAAAAAAGAACAGTTGATGCAAAATAATTTACATAGCAATAAAAATCAACATAATGGCCCCAAAACACATTTTGCCTGTCGTATCTGGCCTCAAAAAGCTTTTGGTAGAAACTTCTGGTAGTGAAATGTCATCAGTTTGATGCAGCAAACTTCCGACAATATAAAGATAAGTATGCAAGATTTTTTGTTAAAAGTTAGCTAGAGGGAGTAATCTAGGGCAGTTTAAAAGTACCCGGTAGGTGATTTGCGAGCGATAATTGGGAATATTAATGTAATCGGAACGTTGTTTACAAATGAGATCACTAGCGAAGTTAACGTAACGTGAACGACAAATTCGACAATAGAATAGGGTTAGTTGAGATAGTCAATCTAGTTAAATGAGTAATTAAAACCTGAAATAACAAATTTATAGTGTATATTAGTACACAGGAAACAGTCTTTGTAAAGACTACTTTGAATCTAAGCCTAACTAGAATACATCGTAAGACACGCTGTGTCACTGTGTGTTAACAAATATAACTAACTATAACCTAAACAATCTGGTGTAAATTGTACAAAAAAAAGTCTTTAAAGACTATATAAAAACTATTTTGTATATAAATAAATTCTGATATGGCACCTTGCAAGCGGCAACTCAGGGCAAAATGACACTTAGTTTGCAACGACTGCCAGAGCTGGGTGGATTTTGCCTTGTCTGGCTATCCAAAATCATGGGCAGAGACCAAAGAAGATGGATTCACTTTTCGGTTTATGGTTGTTTGAGGGTGGAATGTCTGATGAAGGAGGTGTGTAAGTTGATGGATATAGTGAAGGAGATGGAGGTGGGACTCAACATGGAAATAGATGGAACAGAGAGAGATGACATGGAGAGAGTTGAGAATACTACGACACAGAAGGAGCAGAGTTGTGACACAGAGACTGAAGAAAGGAGACTGAGAGGAGGGAAGGAAACGGGTGTGAAGGAACAAGGAAATGAGAAGAAGACAGAGGGGTGGAGGAAAAGTGTTCGGCAGAGGAAAAGAAAATGGGTCAGCGGTGATAGATCAACAGGTGGTCAGACTGTAGAGTGATAGATCAACAGGTGGTCAGACTGTAGAGAACGAGGAGAGCGATACAGGTGGTGAAGAGGTACATACCACAGAGGCAGTTGGTAAGACTGTGAAACAGAAGACTGAGAAGAAGACAGATGGAAGAAGACATAGTGTTCAGCAAAAGACAGAAAACGTGACAGGCGTGAAGGTGACATGGGAGAAAGTGACCATAGAGAAGGAGGTAGGAGGGAAAAAGGGATGAGAGAGGAGAGAAGAAAATGTGATGGGAAGAAAGTTAACGGGAAAAAAGGAAGTGAGAGTAAATGTGCTAGAACTTAGAAGAGAAGATGACAGGAGGAAAGGGAACAAGAGAAAAAGCAACAGGAAAGAATGTGACAGGAGAAAAGACGCCAGGGGGAAAAGACAACAACCAGACAGATGCAAACCGGAGAAGGAGCTACTCTGAGGCAGTGATTGAGGGGGCAATGAGAAAAGAGAGGGTCGACTCAATTCTGAGAAAGACAGATAAGACACTAAGCGAGGGGGAGGACGTCGTTGTTTGTCTACCGGGGGCTAGCATAGAGCATGTGACTGAAAGGGTAGAGAAGGTATTGGGGCATGGTAAGGGAGGGTCTATACTAGTATACGTAGGGACAAATAATGCAGACAGGGAGGGAACAACTGGGATAGTACAGAAGTTAGTGAGGAAGTTAAAGAAGACAAGAGATGAATAGATTATTCTCTCAGGAATGTTGCCAGTAATGAGAGGAAATGGGGGCAACATATAGAAACTGCAAGAGGATGGCGATCAATGCACTAGTTATGCAGATGTGTGAAGAAGAGGGGGTGGGATTCACAGATTTATGGGGATACTTTGTTGGGAGGGAAGATATGTACATGTACATGAGAGATGGCCTCTGTCTAAGTGGAAAGGGGGCAGCAGTATTCTCAGAGAACCTGCTGCGATCTGTTGACAGTGGGACAGGTTGCATTTAAATTAGATGCATGGGGGTATTCACAGAGAAGCCTGAAACTGGAGGCATAGATAAAGACAGCACAAATAAATCAGCAAAGAACACCCTGGAAAACTCTTCTGAAGCTGGAAATAAATGTGTTACATTAGTTACATTAGTAAAGGAGCAGTGTAGATTAGATGTAAGAAAGTTTTCATTTTCACAAAGGACTGTAAATGAATGGAAAAAATTATCTGCTGATTGTGTGGGTGCTAGTAGCGTGAATATGTTTTAAAATAAAATCGACACATACCTCAGAAGGGTGGGATACACATAGATAAAGGGTTGGACTCTCGATGAACCAAAGGGCTTCCTTGTCAACCTGCCATCTAGAGTTAATTCTCTGGTAATCTTGTTAAATCTTGTTAAAGATAATGTAGAGAAATGTTTGAGAAATGAAATTACTGTAAGAAAGACACTTGGATGCTAACAAGCACAATGATGATAGGAACATGGAGCAGACAAGATGTACCCCCTACGACCCGGGCAGCTGCCACGAAACAATGTCGCAAATATCATCTTCATCTGCCGACCCAAACTGTCATTGATGGATAGTGTCGCTCAAAATGTTCACAGGTAAACATATACTTGTGCATTTGTATGTGTGCGTTTTTATGTTATGTAATTATTGCTAGAAATGTATACCACGTGATTCCTCATAATGTAATATGTTAGACAGGACATGTTAATGATTTCTGGTTTGATAATCTTTAATAATTTGTTGGGTAATAAAGGGTTGATGTCGTCAAGCATCAAGTCATACTTGTGTTATGTACTAGCATATCTACTGACAAAACAGTTGTTGTTATGTAAACACCAATGCCATAAAGCGATGACTTATTAGAGACTCCCAAAATGACCATTGATGCACTAAGGTAGCCTCTATTGGCCAAGAAATGTATATAGTCAAACCTTGTTTTATGATCACTTTGGTGATACAGCTATCTTACACTACAGTTAAGGTCACCCGAGGACAGTCCCAAATTATTTCCTTTTGACAGTAGAGTTTAAGAAATTAGTCCTAATGATATGATCACCTCATTATTTAGATCACCTTGGCCCAGTCCCACAGGTAACCTCATTAATTAGTGAGGTTCCACTGTAATTTAAACTACAATACCGGGTAGTGTACTGGCAAATCACCATACTGGCATGGGTCATTCATAAAATATAAACCCTAAACGTCACTGAAATCGGCTGATAATAAGTGTTCAATTACAGCATATTTACACATGTTTCGTACTATTGCAGAGAGGAAGAAACAGCCGGGTGTATGAAGGAGTTCCACATTTTCTTTGTGCCGAGAAAGAGTATGCTGTGTGAACATAAACTCAAGGTTGGTTTCAAAGGCTTTCAGTTACATATACATTGTAATACAAACTCGGATTGCTTTGTCATAAAATCACTAATATCACTAATCACTAATACAGGGGTAATCCTATTTAATCTAACTTTATGAGTAACGAAATGTGTTCTAATTCAGTCTTTTTTATAATATGAATTTGAGCAGTTTACAATTTCTAGTAACTGCCACTGCTCGAAATGATCTACTTGCCCATCTGACAAGTAGAAATATATAATTGTCAAACAGACAAGTAGAACCGTGTGAATATATTTATTAGGCAAATATTGTTTAGTTGCTTTGTTTTCTAAGTGATTGTTACTGATACTAAATGACAGGTGGAAAAGAAGAAGAGAAATGCACTAGGAAAACTTGTCTTTCTTTGCAGGAGCTTGGCGTCCATGGGTGTTTCACAAACATAGATGAATATTGCCTCAACTTGATCCCATTTGACTACGACCTTCTCTCTATGGAGATGGAGTCATCATTTAAGGTTTGCTAAAGCTGCAGGCAGTTTGCATATTTAACTAATTTATAATATTTGCTGTGAAGGGAAATTATTAAATATAATGTTGTGTGAAAAAATGTGTTTCTATTTGCAATTAAAAAAGTTACTTTTATTTCAGTGGTTGTAATTTTTTATATATAAATATATTAGACAATGTAGAAGTAACTTAGTATTAGGCTACACTACTTAATGTGGAAGGGTCTAATTGTTGATTGTTTAAATATATTAGACAATGTAGAAGTAACTTAGTAGTAGGCTACACTACTTAATGTGGAATGGTCTAATTGTTGATTGTTTAAATATATTAGACAATTTACAAGTAACTTAGTAGTAGTCTTCACTACTTAATGTGGAAGGGTCTAATTGTTGATTGTTTAAATATATTAGACAATGTACAAGTAACTTAGTAGTAGGTTACACTACTTAATGTGGAAGGGTCTAATTGTTGATTGTTTAAATATATTAGACAATGTAGAAGTAACTTAGTAGTAGGCTACACTACTTAATGTGGAAGGGTCTAATTGTTGATTGTTTAAATATATTAGACAATGTAGAAGTAACTTAGTAGTAGGCTACACTACTTAATGTGGAAGGGTCTAATTGTTGATTGTTTAAATATATTAGACAATGTACAAGTAACTTAGTAGTAGTCTTCACTACTTAATGTGGAAGGGTCTAATTGTTGATTGTTTAAATATATTAGACAATGTAGAAGTAACTTAGTAGTAGGCTACACTACTTAATGTGGAAGGGTCTAATTGTTGATTGTTTAAATATATTAGACAATGTAGAAGTAACTTAGTAGTAGGCTACACTACTTAATGTGGAAGGGTCTAATTGTTGATTGTTTAAATATATTAGACAATGTACAAGTAACTTAATAGTAGTCTTCACTACTTAATGTGGAAGGGTCTAATTGTTGATTGTTTAAATATATTAGACAATGTAGAAGTAACTTAGTAGTAGGCTACACTACTTAATGTGGAATGGTCTAATTGTTGATTGTTTAAATATATTAGACAATTTACAAGTAACTTAGTAGTAGTCTTCACTACTTAATGTGGAAGGGTCTAATTGTTGATTGTTTAAATATATTAGACAATGTACAAGTAACTTAGTAGTAGGTTACACTACTTAATGTGGAAGGGTCTAATTGTTGATTGTTTAAATATATTAGACAATGTAGAAGTAACTTAGTAGTAGGCTACACTACTTAATGTGGAAGGGTCTAATTGTTGATTGTTTAAATATATTAGACAATGTACAAGTAACTTAGTAGTAGTCTTCACTACTTAATGTGGAAGGGTCTAATTGTTGATTGTTTAAATATATTAGACAATGTAGAAGTAACTTAGTAGTAGGCTACACTACTTAATGTGGAAGGGTCTAATTGTTGATTGTTTAAATATATTAGACAATGTAGAAGTAACTTAGTAGTAGGCTACACTACTTAATGTGGAAGGGTCTAATTGTTGATTGTTTAAATATATTAGACAATGTACAAGTAACTTAATAGTAGTCTTCACTACTTAATGTGGAAGGGTCTAATTGTTGATTGTTTAAATATATTAGACAATGTAGAAGTAACTTAGTAGTAGGCTACACTACTTAATGTGGAAGGGTCTAATTGTTGATTGTTTAAATATATTAGACAATGTAGAAGTAACTTAGTAGTAGGCTACACTACTTAATGTGGAAGGGTCTAATTGTTGATTGTTTAATATATTAGACAATGTACAAGTAACTTAGTAGTAGGTTACACTACTTAATGTGGAAGGGTCTAATTGTTGATTGTTTAAATATATTAGACAATGTACAAGTAACTTAATAGTAGTCTTCACTACTTAATGTGGAAGGGTCTAATTGTTGATTGTTTAAATATATTAGACAATGTAGAAGTAACTTAATAGTAGGCTACACTACTTAATGTGGAAGGGTCTAATTGTTGATTGTTTAAATATATTAGACAATGTAGAAGTAACTTAGTAGTAGGCTACACTACTTAATGTGGAAGGGTCTAATTGTTGATTGTTTAAATATATTAGACAATGTACAAGTAACTTAGTAGTAGGTTACACTACTTAATGTGGAAGGGTCTAATTGTTGATTGTTTAAATATATTAGACAATGTACAAGTAACTTAGTAGTAGGTTACACTACTTAATGTGGAAGGGTCTAATTGTTGATTGTTTAAATATATTAGACAATGTACAAGTAACTTAATAGTAGTCTTCACTACTTAATGTGGAAGGGTCTAATTGTTGATTGTTTAAATATATTAGACAATGTAGAAGTAACTTAGTAGTAGGCTACACTACTTAATGTGGAAGGGTCTAATTGTTGATTGTTTAAATATATTAGACAATGTAGAAGTAACTTAGTAGTAGGCTACACTACTTAATGTGGAAGGGTCTAATTGTTGATTGTTTAAATATATTAGACAATGTACAAGTAACTTAGTAGTAGGCTACACTACTTAATGTGGAAGGGTCTAATTGTTGATTGTTTAAATATATTAGACAATGTACAAGTAACTTAGTAGTAGTCTTCACTACTTAATGTGGAAGGGTCTAATTGTTGATTGTTTAAATATATTAGACAATGTACAAGTAAATTAGTAGTAGTCTTCACTACTTAATGTGGAAGGGTCTAATTGTTGATTGTTTAAATATATTAGACAATGTACAAGTAAATTAGTAGTAGGTTACACTACTTAATGTAGAAGGGTCTAATTGTTGATGGTTGTACAGTTTCAGCTTCATTTTTAGTTTGATAATATTGCAAATCAAGATGTCTTGTAGAATTTAACTATTGATAATACAGTCCACACTAAAAACAGTTTTAAAAGGATTAAAAAATGTGGTCGTGTTCATGGTAATCTGTATCCAGATGCTGTGTGTCACTGGTCTTGTTTTTCATTTTGATCATGTTTAAAGTTTTGTTGCAAACTTGGACATTGAATAATTTCTGTGGTCAGGAGTGTTACCTGCAGAATGACGAGACCTCCCTGTTCTACACGGTTCAAGCTCTCATGACCTTACAGACCTTATATGGAGTCATACCCAACATCTACGGCAAGGGTGAATTGGCCAAGGTCAGTACTTTTTGGTCTGGTTGTACGGAAAGAATAGTTTTAATTTTTGTGAGGCTTTAATTTATCTGTGTTTTGGCTTAATGATGGCAATTAATTTACAGTAGCATGTTGTATTTTGCTTTGGATGGAGTAATTCATTCTCACTGTTCACAGACATTTTGTGAAAAATGTTGTTCACAAGACATGTTGTTCAAACTACAGTGTTTATAGGCAGAATCTGCAAATTTATGTTGAATCAAATCTTTCAGGCATTGGCATGTAGTCGGCAATGGCTTGCATAAATCTATAAAATATCAATTGTATTGCTCGAGATTATAGCCCACGGTTTAGTTGAAGTTCAGATTTTATCTGTTGTTCTGAGTTTATAACCAACTAAATCTTATGGTTATATTATCAATATTACTTTCGTTGTTTTTCTTTATATTGCAATGTCCAAAATATTCATAATCACTGGTGTCGAGTTCACCAGATGGTGCCAGTGAAGTCACCAGTGCCCTCTGGTTGAAATATGTATTGAAGCGAAATTGTCTGTCAAAAAATCACCTGTTGGATTACGAAAATGTGAACAGAAATGTTAAGATGCAAATATATCATACATTAAATATATTATCTATGAAATACATCAACTCGACTTGTGTGTTATTTTGTTGTCTCTTGTAGCATGATATCAACATGATATTATCTTTTTAGTATAGGGCTTGGTAGCCTATTGTATAGAACACCAGACTCAATCAGTATAACCTGGTTCTCAATCCTCTTACTGTTTCAAAGTTTGGGTAATTTTGTTCGCTGCACATTGCTTCAGTTCACAGCTGTATAAATGAGAACCTGGCTGTAGACGGTGATAGATATGTACATGCATAATATTTGTGCAGTAATTGCAGAATGCTTCTGAGAGAAGTCGAGATGTTGGTTGAATGAATGGGTCTGCCAGTGACTGAAGTGTGAAGCACTTTGAGCAGACTTAATGACTTACTTCTCAGATAATGATGTTGTTTCTTATAGCATGTAGTCGACATGATGCTACGAATGCGGCGAGAGACGGTCAGCACAGAGCAACAGATTACTCCGCAGATTGACAATCTACTCATTCTTGACCGCATGGTTGACCCTTTGACCCCACTCTTGTCACAACTCACATACGAAGGTCTTATCGACGAGCTGTTTGGCATACAAAACAGTAAGTGGTGCAGATGGTCCGATTTAATTTAAAACTGAATGTTTTATTTCAAAATCAGATTATAAATATAGTATAATCTATACCTTGACTGCCAAAACATGTTTTAATTGCCCACAATTCAAGTGAATTAATTATTTATTACATTTTACAAATTATCTTATTCACTATATAGTATGTTAATATTATAGATAAAGATACACAAAATAACCAACATATTTTAAGATGAAAACAACTGATCAATAATTTAAAATCTCATCTATTTCAGCTGAGCTCATGTTCTGAAATTAACTCCCCAGCACTATAAATTCATTTGAAATTAGTTACCATCCACAAAAATCTCAAGACATGTTTTCTAAATTGCATTTAATTCCTAAGTCATTGGCAGTCCGTCGCTCTAATAACTTCTGAAAATCCTTGTTGCTGATATGGCAAATGATTTTGGTTTGTTCTGCTTATGAACTCATGTACCTGAGGATTTAGAAGATCTAAACTTTCAGTTAAAATTTAATGTTGCAAATGCTTTCAGCAATGGTGAAATTGCCACCCGAGAATCTCACCACTGGTGATAGTTCTGGTGGTGAACCACAAGAGGGCAGCAGTGAAATGAAAAAGTTGTCGTTGAATTCTGGAGAGCAGCTTTATGCTGAGCTGCGGGATAAGAACTTCAGTGCTGTCGGAGCACTGTTGAGTCGAAAAGCAAAGTTGATTTCTGCACAGTTTGACGTGAGTGCTATTCTCCCATTCTCACCATGCCAGACACGTGTTATCTCCAGATTTGTTAGTTATTCACTTGGGTCAGACAGTTATTGTACAGCTATTCTTCATTTTACATGTAACACCAACTGAGTTGAATTATGAATTCTTTACACCCTCTCAATGTTTCTATCTCTGACAGGTTTTTGCCATTTTCTAATAATAATAATACTATTTTTACTGCAGTTTAAGTATTGTTTTTATTACTGGCATATTTTTTGATTACTTTCTACATTAATTGAAGATGTTCTAAATCAAATTGTTGTATGTGATTCTTAAGGGGCAATATCAAAATATATGTTTTGTTTCTAAGGAGAGACATGCAGCAAAGACTGTCGGGGAAATCAAACAGTTTGTGTCAAAGTTGCCGCACATGCAAGCTGCACGAACCTCCTTGTCCACACGTACGTGTTGAATTTACTTAGTTATATGAATATTATTGCTGGATTGTAGACTGTTTTATTTTTGATTACGCGCTTTAAATTGTTCAAATAAATTTGCCATGTTTTTGCAAAGCATCCTCTGCAATTTTGGTTGATGTAAATATAGATTATTAAACTAAGTTATGTTTTAAATGTTATTATATAAACATGTCCAACTGTTTTATAGATGTTGGTATTGTTTCTTTATTATTAATGTCAATGAGCTTCAGAAAACAGCTATTGTTGAACTGTTAAATTTCATGTTTTAGATATATCAATAGCACAGATGGTTAAAGAATTGAGTGGCACCGATGAGTTCCTGGATGCACTGCACACACAACAAGGTAGGTTGTATGTAAGAATGGAAGCCACACTCAGTGTGGATGCCTCATACAATATTTAGTATTTGAACATTGAAAATCCTGTGTTCTTCATTGACAATGAGGATGTTTAGAATTGCTACAGAACATTCATTATCATTACCATTATCAATACTGATATTTAAAATGTTTCATCATTACATAGTTTTGTATTATTACATAATTTTTACAATTAAAATTATAATTTGTTATTATGAAGCAGTAATCTCATTATCATTACACAGTTATAACACATGTTTATGCAAACTCCTCCCAAATGTCTATATTGTGTGCAGGAATTCTTGTCTTGGTTGAGTACTGGCCAGCCCTCCTTAGGAGTCATGCGGTCAGGGTTGGGTGCACATGCTAGTTGGATTATTAGTCGTGTATTAAGGCTTGTCTGAATTTCTGTGACTCTGTAATGTTGACTATTGCATCTGGTAGGGAATTCAAATCCTTTAGTGTTTGGGGGAAATAGGAAAATTTATAACAGTTCTTGCTGGTGTGGATAGTGTTGAATGCTTTACTATTTAGATGCCATGATAGGCATTGTACGGGCTGGAGGAGGTTTTCGACAGGCGAGGATAGGTGACCATAGATGGATTTGTGGAAAATGGTGAGGCGTCTGTTTGTTCGTCTAGTTGTTAATTGTTCTAGGTTTATTTTTGTAACATTTCTGACATGCATCCAGTTTCTCTGGATGTACAATCGTTAAGACAAAAGCGAGCTGCCCGTCTTTGGACCATTTCTATTTTGTTGATGAGGACCTGGGTGGGGGTGTCCCACACGGATGATGTGTATTCTAAGAGTGGTCGGACAAGGGTTGTGTAGGCAGGTTTTTGGGCACGAACAGAGATTGATTCTGATAAATGCTAGGGTACAGTTTGCTGAGGCTGTCATGTGATGGATGTGTTTATTCCAGGTGAGATCTTTGGTGATACATACTCCTAGACAGGGATGACTGTCGGTTTCCTATAGTGTTGCGTTTCCTAGAGTCTAATTAGAATGTTTTACGTTTCTTGCATGGTTAATCTCATCACAAACATAGTTTTGGGTTAAACTGCATCTGCCAGTCGTGTTCCCATTTTCTTAACTCATTTAGGTCTTTCTGTAGTTCTTGTGAGTCAGACTGATTGTTGATCTCGCTATAGAGGACACAGTCATCTGCAAACAGATGAACTGTGGAGTGGATATTGTCAGGTAGATCATTGATGTATATTAGGAAGAGAAGCTGTCCAAATACCGTGCCTTGCTATACACCTGATATAACATTTGTCCAGGTGGAATGTTCTCCACCGACCACCACTCTCTGTTCACGGCACTTGAGAAAGTTAGAGATCCAGGGGTGTGTTTGGTTGTGGATGCCATATCTCTTTAATTTATTTATTATCTTGTCCACTTGGGATTTATTATTTAAGGAATTCGCTAGGTCATGTGTGGTGAGTATTAACTGAGTTTCTGTGGAGTGTTTACTGCTGAAGCTGTGTTGTCTGTCGGATAAGACTGTGTATTGGTCGAAATGGTGCATTATGTTAGAGTAGTTAATGTGTTCAAGGAGTTTGCAACATATTGAAGTTAGGGAGATGGGATGGTAATTTGATGGAAGGGACTGGTCTCCCTTCTTGAAGATTGGAGTGATGTTGGCTTGTAACCATGAGAGGGGAAGTTCTCCTATGATAATTGATTTTTGGAAGAATACTCTGAGGGCTCGAGCTAATTCATTGGCGGCAAGTTGTAAGATTCTGGCTGGCATCTGGTCGGGTCCTGTTGATTTGTTTGTTTTTAAGTCATGAAGTAATTTGGTGACTCCAATTGTTGTGATGGTGATGTCAGGCATAGCTGGTTGGTATGTTTGAGTATGGTTCTTGTGGTAGGTTGGTGATTATTGGGATGCCATCATGATTGCTTATTCCTGGTACTAGAGTAGATCTTTCAACAAGGGTGGGGTTGTGAAGTACAAGTCCAAAGTGTTGTTTATTCTGGTGGGTTCGCATACAACTTATACAAGTTCAAAGTCCCTGGCAATTTCAAGTAGCATTTTGGATAAGCCGGGAGCAGCTCCATCTGGCTTTGTCCTGAGTAGGTCCTAATCTATGTCGGGAAGGTTAAAGTCTCCGCCTAGCCATACATGTTCTTTGTTTGAGCATTTAATTTTGTTCATGGATTCTCATAGTTCGTGCATGTATCGTTTGTGTTACCAAATTGGGGTGATCTGTAGAATGCTCCTATTGTGATATCTTTTGATCCTTGTATTTTGATGGTGACCCAGATAATTTCACATTTGCTATTGAGGTCTGTTCTGTGTGTTCCTACGAGGTCTGTTCTGTGTGTTCCTGTGAGGTCTGTTCTGTGTGTTACTGTGAGGTCTGTTCTGTGTGTTCCTGTGAGGTCTGTTCTGTGTGTTCCTGTGAGGTCTGTTCTGTGTGTTCCTACGAGGTGTGTTCCTGTGAGGTCTGTTCTGTGTGTTCCTGTGAGGTCTGTTCTGTGTGTTCCTATGAGGTCAGTCTTTAGTGCTATTAGGACTACTCCTTTTGAGTTGTCAAAGTCTCTGTCTTTTCGAATGATTGAATAATTGGAGGGGAACAGCTCACTGCTGTCAACTGAGCTGTCTAGGTGTGTTTCAGTGCCTATAATTATGTCAGGGTTGTAATTTTCAATGCACACGGCAAGGTCCAAAACATTGCTCCTGATTCTACACAAGTTTATTACCATGGTTTTCAGAGATTGTCTGTTAGCAAGTGTTTCCTAAGTATATTTCTTAGTTCTGTTGTTTTACACGGTCTAGTACTATTAGAGTTACTGCTTGTGTTATTATTCCTTTGTTTGTGTGGAGAAGAAGTTGCTAGAGGTGGGCGTAGTGGTTCACTGCAATCACATGTGGACAAGGCCGACAAGATAGAGAAGCTGTTTGTTTGCTCTATGGTTGAGTTTGAAAAAAGTGAACTTGTGAAATTAGGAATGCCACACTGGCAGCAAATCCATGAGACTTGGCTGTTTTGGAGGGCATTATATGCAAATGTCGACATTCCTATGCAATCTACATGGTACGATGAATTGCAATGATCACAGCATGTCGCTCGCTGGTCCCATCTTGCTGCTTTTTTGCAGATGGCACAAGGGAATTTGGGCTTGTACGGACCTGGGTTTGGGTTAAGATCATCAGCTTGCACGAGGATTAAGATGGCAAAGCATGTTGGATGTTTTTTGGTTTAAGGATGCTACCTTGTAAAAGTGTTTTGATTTCCATCCTGTTATGGTATTTATGGATGCTGGGAAGTACTTGTACTGAAAGTCTGGGGACATACATAGAGATAGTTGAGGATTGGCAGTTCTAGTCAAACTTTCACCATGGTTTTCCCAGTGCTTCTGTTCTATCCTACGTATTAGTCCACACAGTAGTAGTATACAGATGGCACAACAGTTCATCTTGGATTTGAGCATGGTAGTTACAATATGTATAAAATCTCAATATTAAAGTATCAAATCACAGTAATTATATAATCACAGTTGATAAAGTCGCAGTAGTCTTCAGTGTAAAATTGCAGTAAATGTAAATCACAGTTCTTGTAAATATAAAGCTGCTGTAAAATATTACATAAAAATCAAATCTATAAAAAAAACATGTAAAAGTAATTACTCTAATAAAAGTTGAGTATCTGTGTTTTTTATTTTTTATAGGCTGCATTATTTTTAAATCTAACAGACTAAAGGAGAGCGTGTGATTTTGTTACAAGACGCTTTGTGCAGTGCAATTGAAATGTAGGTCTTCGCCCTGGTTGGGGGCCCCAGGGCAATACTGGATAAAGAGCGTGTTGGTGAAAGGCCTGTTAGTAGACAGTTTATTGTATATTGTGTTTACTGTTGGGTATTGATTGGTTACTGACAGCCTATAATTCAGACTTTTAATTTGTGTAAATAAGTATGGTTTATGGCAATAGGTAATGCACATTAAGTTTGAAGGAATGCGCTGTATGTTGAGTTGTTTTGGGGTGGTTTTGGTTTCGCACGATTTAATATGTTGTTTATTAGTTCGCCATCTTGTTTGAAACTTTGGGCTGGTTGTTAGGCAAATTTAATTTAGGAAAACGTGGCTTTGGGGTGATTGATCGCAAATTTCTACACATGTGATTTTGTATTAATAAAAATTTTAAAAACTCGTGTTATGATCGATAAACAAAGCGGTAAGCAAAGGATACTACGACACCTGACTCATGCGCAACCTAGTAAATGTACAATAAGGCTGGTCTGGATCTAATGATATCCTTGTACATCAGGTTAGGTTTTGTTCATTATCAGAATTCCAAGGATAAACTAAACAAAATATGTATTTATAACTATTTGAATGTTGTAGATTTCTTCAAAGGTTTGGACACTGATAAAGCGAACCCTTACATAGAAGATTGCATAGCGAGACAGGAGCCAATTGTGAAGGTAAGCAAAGTTAGCAAACATGGTGGACTATCACAATAACTGTAAGAACAATGTGTACAAATGAGCTAACATTAAATTAATTTAAAATGGGTAACAAATTGAAATGAAAAGGAACTTTTTAGGTACTAAAGACTATTATTAGTAACATGATACCAAAACTAAGAGATAATAGTTACAAAATATGCCTAAAAGAATGTGGTTTGACAACACTAGAGACCAGGAGATTGAGAGGAGATCAGATAGAATATAAAAAATATTGAATGGTTATGAAAATATTGATAGAAATATTTGTTCTCAGTTAAGAAAGATAGAAGGACTAGAGGAATGAAGTTACATTAGTAAAGGAACAGTGTAGATTAGATATAAGATCATTTACATTTTCACAAAGGACTGTAAATGATTGGAACAGATTATCTGCTGATTGTGTGGGTACTAGTAGCATGAATATGTTTAAAAATAAAATTGACATGTACCTCAGAAGGGCGGGATACACATAGATAAAAAGGGTTGGACTCTCGATAAGCCAAAAGGCTTCCTTGTCCACCTGCCATCTAGAGTTAATTCTCTGGGTTGCAATCTTGTTGTTAAATTTTATTAAATCTAGTATTTTACAAACTCGATCAACATTTTAGTATCGTGCTAGTTAAGTGAATGATTGTTTACATAATACACTGTACATGTATATTAGTAACTACCTGTAATACATTTATGTCACATTTTTCTTCCTGTTTTCATAGGACCATGAGAGGACCTATAAATGTTTTATTATTTTAATAAAGCATAACAGTTGGTGTTATTCCTGGTGTTTTAGGTTCTGCGACTCATATGTATACAGTGTGTCTGCAACAATGGCTTCCGACAGAAGCTGCTGGACTATTACAAGAGGGAGATTATACAGGTCAGGACTGCATTGATACTTCCTTGCTTGTTTAAAAGTCCTTCCTTGGTTAGCCAATTGCAAATCAGGTTCTTTGATGTTCAGATTGTTTGTGCGTGAATAGTTTACATCAAGGGCTAATACAGGATCAGATTTTTGCCCGTCAAGATATTTCCAAAAAAATCAGTGCATGTACTTTTGTTGACTGTAACACAATCAGTGACACACGGGTGGTACAGTATACCATGGCATTGAATGGACTGTCCCATGAAGACTGAAGCTTTAGGAAGGCTACATTGGTATGTGATGTGGACAGTGGCAGGAGAGGGTGAAGCAGTCATTGGAGGGAACATCTGGATGACACTTTGACCACCAGGCTCTGTCCTTGGTTGCCTACCCACTCTTTGTGTTACCAAGCCACATTTAAAAAACAAATTATAACAAAAATCACACATTAAACTATAAATAATATAAAATATTTGTATTTTTTTCCATTATAGTTTTGCTATTTAGATTCACAGCTATCTTTGATATATGTGTGACCTCTCACCATTTGTTGTCAGACATACGGCTTTGAGCACATGATTACCATACAGAACCTGGAGGCAGCTAGACTGCTGAAGATCCAGGAGGGCAGTCGCAGCTACCCCAACATCCGCAAGACCCTCAGACTGTGTGTGGAGGAGGTCAAAGAACAAGTGAGTAGCTGGAGACATCTGTGGACTTTGTGTTAAATTTTGTAGGACTCTGTAGCATATTGAGCGAGCTTTGAACTTGTTTGAAAGATGATACTGCCTATTATGCCTACTGGTGTTTTGGACAGCGATGAAATTCCTGCAATCTGTCTCATGTCAACCCCCTCGAGGATGATCCAGCTTTGTCCTGCCTCCTATATAAAGGTGTTTATATAGCTAAGCTCTTGTATCAGTTTAGTTATTCCCTCTGTTCTGACCAATTTGCTTCCTTGTCCACATGCCATCTGGGCCTGGGGTTTGTTGTTTTGACCGACAGCCTTGTTAAATCTTGCTAAATCATGTTAATTTTCTTTCAGAACCCGAGTGACATTGCGTATGTGTACAGTGGGTACGCCCCCCTCAGTGTCCGTCTCGCCCAATTCCTGCACCGGCCGGGGTGGAGGAGTATCACAGAGGTCCTCTCCCTCCTTCCAGGGCCCACCATAGAGGAGGTGCAGCAAATCCCCATCGGACTCCGCAAGAGAAGTCAGTCAATGCACTACTCAGCTAATGATATTGTACAAGAGAAGTCAATCAATGCTCTACTCAGCTAATGACATTGTACAAGAGAAGTCATTCAATGCACTACTCAACTAATGATATTGTACAAGAGACGTCAGTCAATGCTCTACTCAACTAATGATATTATACAAGAGAAGTCAATCAATGCTCTACTCAACTAATGATATTGTACAAGAGAAGTCAGGCAATGCTCTACTCAACTAATGATATTATACAAGAGAAGTCAATCAATGCTCTACTCAACTAATGATATTGTACAAGAGAAGTCAGGCAATGCTCTACTCAACTAATGGTATTGTACAAGAGAAGTCAGGCAATGCTCTACTCAGCTAATAATATTGTACAAGAGAAGTCAGTCAGTGCTCTACTCAGCTAATAGTACTGTACAAGAGAAATCAGTCAATGCACTACTCAGCTAATGATATTGTACAAGAGAAGTCAATCAATGCACTACTCAACTAATGATATTGTACAAGAGAAGTCAATCAATGCACTACTCAGCTAATTATATTGTACAAGAGAAGTCAGTCAATGCACTACTCAACTAATGATATTGTACAAGAGAAGTCAATCAATGCTCTACTCAACTAATGATATTGTACAAGAGAAGTCAATCAATGCTCTACTCAACTAATGATATTGTACAAGAGAAGTCAGGCAATGCTCTACTCAGCTAATAATATTGTACAAGAGAAGTCAGTCAGTGCACTACTCAGCTAATAGTACTGTACAAGAGAAATCAGTCAATGCACTACTCAGCTAATGATATTGTACAAGAGAAGTCAATCAATGCACTACTCAACTAATGATATTGTACAAGAGAAGTCAGCCAATGCACTACTCAACTAATTATATTGTACAAGAGAAGTCAATCAATGCACTACTCAACTAATGATATTATACAAGAGAAGTCAATCAATGCACTACTCAACTAATGATATTGTACAAGAGAAGTCAATCAATGCTCTAATCAACTAATGATATTGTAGAAGAGAAGTCGGTCAATGCTCTACTCAACTAATGATATTGTACAAGAGAAGTCATTCAATGCACTACTCAACTAATTATATTGTACAAGAGAAGTCAGTCAATGCTCTACTCAACTAATGATATTGTAGAAGAGAAGTCAGTCAATGCTCTACTCAACTAATGATATTGTACAAGAGAAGTCATTCAATGCACTACTCAACTAATGATATTGTAGAAGAGAAGTCAATCAATGCACTATTCAACTAATGATATTGTAGAAGAGAAGTCAGTCAATGCACTACTCAACTAATCATATTGTAAAAGAGAAGTCATTCAATGCACTACTCAACTAATGATATTGTACAAGAGAAGTCAATCAATGCTCTACTCAACTAATTATATTGTAGAAGAGAAGTCAATCAATGCACTGCTCAACTAATGATATTGTACAAGAGAAGTCAGTCAATGCTCTACTCAACTAATGATATTTTACAAGAGAAGTCAATCAATGCACTACTCAACTAATGATATTTTACAAGAGAAGTCAGTCAATGCTCTACTCAACTAATTATATTGTAGAACAGAAGTCAGTCACTGCTCTACTCAACTAATGATATTGTACAAGAGAAGTCAATCAATGCACTACTCAATTAATGATATTGTACAAGAGAAGTCATTCAATGCACTACTCAACTAATGATATTGTACAAGAGAAGTCAGTCAATGCACTACTCAACTAATCATATTGTAAAAGAGAAGTCATTCAATGCACTACTCAACTAATGATATTGTACAAGAGAAGTCAATCAATGCTCTACTCAACTAATTATATTGTAGAAGAGAAGTCAATCAATGCACTGCTCAACTAATGATATTGTACAAGAAAAGTCAGTCAATGCTCTACTCAACTAATGATATTGTACAAGATAAGTCAATCAATGCACTACTCAACTAATGATATTTTACAAGAGAAGTCAGTCAATGCTCTACTCAACTAATGATATTGTAGAACAGAAGTCAGTCACTGCTCTACTCAACTAATGATATTGTACAAGAGAAGTCAATCAATGCACTACTCAACTAATGATATTGTACAAGAGAAGTCAATCAATGCACTAATCAACTAATGATATTGTACAAGAGAAGTCAATCAATGCACTACTCAACTAATGATATTGTACAAGAGAAGTCAATCAATGCACTACTCAACTAATGATATTGTACAAGAGAAGTCACTCAATGCTCTGCTCAACTAATGATATTGTACAAGAGAAGTCAGTCAATGCACTACTCAGCTAATGATATTGTACAAGAGAAGTCAATCAATGCTCTACTCAACTAATGATATTGTACAAGAGAAGTCAGGCAATGCTCTACTCAGCTAATAATATTGTACAAGAGAAGTCAGTCAGTGCACTACTCAGCTAATAGTACTGTACAAGAGAAATCAGTCAATGCACTACTCAGCTAATGATATTGTACAAGAGAAGTCAATCAATGCACTACTCAACTAATGATATTGTACAAGAGAAGTCAGCCAATGCACTACTCAACTAATTATATTGTACAAGAGAAGTCAATCAATGCACTACTCAACTAATGATATTATACAAGAGAAGTCAATCAATGCACTACTCAACTAATGATATTGTACAAGAGAAGTCAATCAATGCTCTACTGAACTAATGATATTGTAGAAGAGAAGTCGGTCAATGCTCTACTCAACTAATGATATTGTACAAGAGAAGTCATTCAATGCACTACTCAACTAATTATATTGTACAAGAGAAGTCAGTCAATGCTCTACTCAACTAATGATATTGTAGAAGAGAAGTCAGTCAATGCTCTACTCAACTAATGATATTGTACAAGAGAAGTCATTCAATGCACTACTCAACTAATGATATTGTAGAAGAGAAGTCAGTCAATGCTCTACTCAACTAATGATATTGTAGAAGAGAAGTCAATCAATGCACTATTCAACTAATGATATTGTAGAAGAGAAGTCAGTCAATGCACTACTCAACTAATCATATTGTAGAAGAGAAGTCATTCAATGCACTACTCAACTAATGATATTGTACAAGAGAAGTCAATCAATGCTCTACTCAACTAATTATATTGTAGAAGAGAAGTCAATCAATGCACTGCTCAACTAATGATATTGTACAAGAGAAGTCAGTCAATGCTCTACTCAACTAATGATATTGTTCAAGATAAATCAATCAATGCACTACTCAACTAATGATATTTTACAAGAGAAGTCAGTCAATGCTCTACTCAACTAATGATATTGTAGAACAGAAGTCAGTCACTGCTCTACTCAACTAATGATATTGTACAAGAGAAGTCAATCAATGCACTACTCAACTAATGATATTGTACAAGAGAAGTCATTCAATGCACTACTCAACTAATGATATTGTACAAGAGAAGTCAGTCAATGCTCTACTCAACTAACAATATTGTACAAGAGAAGTCAATTAATGCACTAATCAACTAATGATATTGTACAAGAGAAGTCAATCAATGCACTACTCAACTAATGATATTGTACAAGAGAAGTCAATCAATGCACTACTCAACTAATGATATTGTACAAGAGAAGTCACTCAATGCTCTGCTCAACTAATGATATTGTACAAGAGAAGTCAGTCAATGCTCTACTCAACTAATGATATTGTAGAAGAGAAGTCAATCAATGTTCTACTCAGCTAATAATATTGTACAAGAGAAGTCAGTTAATGCTCTACTCAACTAATGATATTGTACAAGAGAAATCAGTCAATGCACTACTCAACTAATGATATTGTACAAGAGAAGTCAGTCAATGCTCTACTCAGCTAATAATATTGTACAAGAGAAGTCAGTCAGTGCTCTACTCAGCTAATAGTACTGTACAAGAGAAATCAGTCAATGGATTACTCAGCTAATGATATTGTACAAGAGAAGTCAATCAATGCACTACTCAACTAATGATATTGTAGAAGAGAAGTCAGCCAATGCTCTACTCAACTAATGATACTGTACAAGAGAAGTCATTCAATGCACTACTCAGCTGATGATATTGTGTAAGAGAAGTCAGTCAATGCACTACTCAGCTAATGATATTGTGTAAGAGAAGTCAGTCAATGCACTACTCAGCTAATGATGTTGTACAAGAGAAGCCAGTCAATGCTCTACTCAACTAATGATACTGTACAAGAGAAATCAGCCAGTGCTCCACTCAACTAATGATACTGTACAAGAGAAGTCAGCCAGTGCTCCACTCAGCTACTGATACTGTACAGGAGAAGTCAGCCAGTGCTCCACTCAGCTATTGATACTGTACAAGAGAAGTCAGCCAGTGCTCCACTCAGCAAATGATACTGTACAAGAGAAGTCAGGCAATGCTTCACCCAGCTAATGATACTGTACAAGAGAAATCAGGCAATGCTTCACCCAGCTAATGATACTGTACAAGAGAAGTCGGCCAATGCTCCACCCAGCTAATGATACTGTACAAGAGAAGTCAGGCAATGCTTCACCCAGCTAATGATACTGTACAAGAGAAGTCAGTCAGTGCTCCACCCAGCTAATGATACTGTACAAGAGAAGTCGGCCAATGCTCCACCCAGCTAATGATACTGTACAAGAGAAGTCAGGCAATGCTTCACCCAGCTAATGATACTGTACAAGAGAAATCAGGCAATGCTTCACCCAGCTAATGATACTGTACAAGAGAAGTCGGCCAATGCTCCACCCAGCTAATGATACTGTACAAGAGAAGTCAGGCAATGCTTCACCCAGCTAATGATACTGTACAAGAGAAATCAGGCAATGCTTCACCCAGCTAATGATACTGTACAAGAGAAGTCGGCCAATGCTCCACCCAGCTAATGATACTGTACACGAGAAGTCAGCCAGTGCTTCACCCAGCTAATGATACTGTACAAGAGAAGTCAGTCAGTGCTCCACCCAGCTAATGATACTGTACAAGAGAAGTCAGGCAATGCTTCACCCAGCTAATGATACTGTACAAGAGAAGTCGGCCAATGCTCCACTCAGCCAATGATATTGTACAAGAGAAGTCAGCCAATGCTCCACCCAGCTAATGATATTGTACAAGAGAAGTCAGCCAATGCTCCACTCAACTAATGACATTGTACAAGAGAAGTCAGCCAATTCTCCACTCAACTAATGATATTGTACAAGAGAAGTCAGTCAATGCTCCACTCAACTAATGATATTGTACAAGAGAAGTCAGCCAATGCTCTACTCAACTAATGATATTGTACAAGAGAAGTCAGCCAATGCTCTACTCAACTAATGATATTGTACAAGAGAAGTCAGCCAATGCTCTACTCAACTAATGATATTGTACAAGAGAAGTCGGCCAATGCTCTACTCAACTAATGATATTGTACAAGAGAAGTCAGCCAATGCTCTACTCAACTAATGATATTGTACAAGAGAAGTCAGCCAATGCTCTACTCAACTAATGATATTGTACAAGAGAAGTCAGCCAATGCTCTACTCAATTAATGATATTGTACAAGAGAAGTCAGCCAATGCTCTACTCAACTAATGATATTGTACAGCTGTATTGGTAATATTTACAAAATTACTTGGAAGTTTGTTGATCATCATGCTTAGGCCAAAAACGAAGCAACCAAGTCCTTTGGTATTAGGTGCCAGAGTACACACATGCACATGACAGGAGGATGTTTCAATTAATGCACTAATCAACTAATGATATTGTACAAGAGAAGTCAATCAATGCACTACTCAACTAATGATATTGTACAAGAGAAGTCAATCAATGCACTACTCAACTAATGATATTGTACAAGAGAAGTCACTCAATGCTCTGCTCAACTAATGATATTGTACAAGAGAAGTCAGTCAATGCACTACTCAGCTAATGATATTATACAAGAAAAGTCAATCAATGCACTACTCAACTAATGATATTGTACAAGAGAAGTCAATCAATGCTCTACTCAACTAATGATATTGTAGAACAGAAGTCAGTCACTGCTCTACTCAACTAATGATATTGTACAAGAGAAGTCAATCAATGCACTACTCAACTAATGATATTGTACAAGAGAAGTCATTAAATGCACTACTCAACTAATGATATTGTACAAGAGAAGTCAGTCAATGCTCTACTCAACTAACGATATTGTACAAGAGAAGTCAATTAATGCACTAATCAACTAATGATATTGTACAAGAGAAGTCAATCAATGCACTACTCAACTAATGATATTGTACAAGAGAAGTCAATCAATGCACTACTCAACTAATGATATTGTACAAGAGAAGTCACTCAATGCTCTGCTCAACTAATGATATTGTACAAGAGAAGTCAGTCAATGCTCTACTCAACTAATGATATTGTAGAAGAGAAGTCAATCAATGCTCTACTCAGCTAATAATATTGTACAAGAGAAGTCAGTTAATGCTCTACTCAACTAATGATATTGTACAAGAGAAATCAGTCAATGCACTACTCAACTAATGATATTGTACAAGAGAAGTCAGTCAATGCTCTACTCAGCTAATAATATTGTACAAGAGAAGTCAGTCAGTGCTCTACTCAGCTAATAGTACTGTACAAGAGAAATCAGTCAATGGATTACTCAGCTAATGATATTGTACAAGAGAAGTCAATCAATGCACTACTCAGCTAATGATGTTGTACAAGAGAAGCCAGTCAATGCTCTACTCAACTAATGATACTGTACAAGAGAAATCAGCCAGTGCTCCACTCAACTAATGATACTGTACAAGAGAAGTCAGCCAGTGCTCCACTCAGCTACTGATACTGTACAGGAGAAGTCAGCCAGTGCTCCACTCAGCTACTGATACTGTACAGGAGAAGTCAGCCAGTGCTCCACTCAGCTAATGATACTGTACAGGAGAAGTCAGCCAGTGCTCCACTCAGCTAATGATACTGTACAAGAGAAGTCAGCCAGTGCTCCACTCAGTTAATGATACTGTACAGGAGAAGTCAGCCAGTGCTCCACTCAGCTATTGATACTGTACAAGAGAAGTCAGCCAGTGCTCCACTCAGCAAATGATACTGTACAAGAGAAGTCGGGCAATGCTTCACCCAGCTAATGATACTGTACAAGAGAAATCAGGCAATGCTTCACCCAGCTAATGATACTGTACAAGAGAAGTCGGCCAATGCTCCACCCAGCTAATGATACTGTACAAGAGAAGTCAGGCAATGCTTCACCCAGCTAATGATACTGTACAAGAGAAGTCAGTCAGTGCTCCACCCAGCTAATGATACTGTACAAGAGAAGTCGGCCAATGCTCCACCCAGCTAATGATACTGTACAAGAGAAGTCAGGCAATGCTTCACCCAGCTAATGATACTGTACAAGAGAAATCAGGCAATGCTTCACCCAGCTAATGATACTGTACAAGAGAAGTCGGCCAATGCTCCACCCAGCTAATGATACTGTACAAGAGAAGTCAGGCAATGCTTCACCCAGCTAATGATACTGTACAAGAGAAATCAGGCAATGCTTCACCCAGCTAATGATACTGTACAAGAGAAGTCGGCCAATGCTCCACCCAGCTAATGATACTGTACACGAGAAGTCAGCCAGTGCTTCACCCAGCTAATGATACTGTACAAGAGAAGTCAGTCAGTGCTCCACCCAGCTAATGATACTGTACAAGAGAAGTCAGGCAATGCTTCACCCAGCTAATGATACTGTACAAGAGAAGTCGGCCAATGCTCCACTCAGCCAATGATATTGTACA
Organism: Escarpia spicata; assembly: GCA_963995525.1. Classification (NCBI taxonomy): domain Eukaryota; kingdom Metazoa; phylum Annelida; class Polychaeta; order Sabellida; family Siboglinidae; genus Escarpia; species Escarpia spicata. The sequence goes on from OZ023213.1 coordinate 40,121,756, forward strand.
AGAGAAGTCAGCCAATGCTCCACCCAGCTAATGATATTGTACAAGAGAAGTCAGCCAATGCTCCACTCAACTAATGACATTGTACAAGAGAAGTCAGCCAATGCTCCACTCAACTAATGATATTGTACAAGAGAAGTCAGTCAATGCTCCACTCAACTAATGATATTGTACAAGAGAAGTCAGCCAATGCTCTACTCAACTAATGATATTGTACAAGAAAAGTCAGCCAGTGCTCTACTCAACTAATGATATTGTACAAGAGAAGTCGGCCAATGCTCTACTCAACTAATGATATTGTACAAGAGAAGTCAGCCAATGCTCTACTCAACTAATGATATTGTACAAGAGCAGTCAGCCAATGCTCTACTCAACTAATGATATTGTACAAGAGAAGTCAGCCAATGCTCTACTCAATTAATGATATTGTACAAGAGAAGTCAGCCAATGCTCTACTCAACTAATGATATTGTACAGCTGTATTAGTAATATTTACAAAATTACTTGGAAGTTTGTTGATCATCATGCTTAGGCCAAAAACGAAGCAACCAAGTCCTTTGGTATTAGGTGCCAGAGTACACACATGCACATGACAGGAGGATGTTTCATTGCAATTGTCTAAAATGGAACAATAGTAGAAAACATACATAGGATTGCATACAATCTATTAGTGGTAATTCTAACAAGGAAAATAAGAGTTGGGTGAATTAAAGAAAACCTGTTGTGGATTCTACCTGGGTTCATAAATGAACCCTGGTAATGAACCTTGGTGTGCATAATTACATGGTATTTCTTTTTTTTTTGACAGTAATGTTTTTGCTCTTCTTTGAAAGACTGCATTTAATAATCTATGATGTGTTTGTTGAGTAACATTTCTGTTTCCTCCACAGAGAGCTCTATTACCTCCATCCAGTCAGGCACGGTTGAGCCCAAGGTGACCCTTGTCTTGTTTCTTGGTGGTGTCACGTATGCCGAGATTTCAGCTCTACGCTTCTTGTCGCAACTAGAGGATGGTACATACATTCTTGAACTGTCTCAGTCTGTTAATGTTGTTGCACGAGTAGACTTCTTAATGATAATTTGATAGGACTTTTGGTGCTGTTTTTATGACCTTGGATTTTAGTGCTATGTTTTTAATGTTTTATAACGTTGACTTTTAACTCTCTTTGTGTTAGTGCCTTTGAACAGGGTCACCTCAAACCATGGCGCTCTAAAAGTGCTCTTATTATTATGGTACTTTCTTAATGTTCTCTTAATCGTGGTCAAATATATATTCATACCACATTCACACATGCACGCACGCACACACACACACAATATGTACATTCTGTTGTCTTCCTGTTGTGGCTGTTTTCTGTGCATACAACATAAGTTATGATAATATGCAAAGTACACATAATTATGTGGTTAGATATGATGCCTACATTTACCCAAATAAGTACAAACTTTACACAGGGTGGAACTATTGAACTGCTATTGTCATTTTTCTTGCATGTTTCAGTTCAGTGGTGGATTTTAATTAATGTAATTCTTCTTGTGTTTGTTTCAGCCCCTGCAGAATATCTTGTTGCGACAACAAAACTCATCAACGGAGCCAACTGGATCGAGTCAATCATGGAGACTTTGACACCAAAACCAATGAATCCTTTCTGAATGTTCTTGTCGTCTCACTTAAACATCCTTCCACAATTCAATTTTTTTGCTCATCTCTTATAAATCCATTTTACAAAAAAATCAAACACCTTGCATCAACTATGTCATGTTAGGTTATATGTGCAAAATTATAATTTAGTTTCATGAAATTACATTTTATGTTTCACCCTACATCAATGGAATTGACTCTTGAAAATTGAATTTTCACATGAATATGATACAGTTATGTACATTATGTGATGATGTTGAAAGTTAAATGGTGGCCAGACAGTTGCTTTCACGAGTTGCCAGATGTAACGACCAAATGAAACTATTTCGACCATTTAAAAGTACATTCTTTTTACTGACTGGAGTGCATGTTTGGAATTGAAAGAATCATAATATAATGTTCATACCTGAATTTTGATACTATATCTATGTGGTGAGAATCCCACTCACATTAACATTTATGATCGTAGTTGCGACATATTTGGGTGGTCAGTGCGTGTAAACGAGTTGATACGAAAACGATTGTTCTTTGTACCTTTAACCAAAATTGATTTGCAGATGTGCTAAGTTATGCTTTTGAGATTAATGTCCTGCAATGCTGATGTCCTGCTAATGTTCAACAATGGGATTTACTGGTTGAGCGACAATTCTTGTGTAATACTAGCTTTGTACAACATTAGTTTGTACAGTTTTATCTTGTACAATATTGGCTACCTTGTTCAATCCTTGTACCATATTACATATGTAAATAAACCTGCCGATTGTTGTAGATTTATGGAATGATTAGATTTAAAATTAAATTACTATGATGTTAGTCGATCTTGTAGTGACCTGTAGCTTGACCTGTACGTTGATCTGTGAGTTGACCTGTAAGTTGACTTGTGAGTTGACCTGTGAGTTGACTTGTGGGTTGACCTGTACGTAGACCTGTGGGTTGACCTGTAAGTTGATCAGTGGGTTGACTTGTGTGTTGACCTGTGAGCTGACCAGTAAATTGACCTGTGGGTTGACGTGTAAATTGACCTGTGAGTTGTCATGTGGGTTGACCTGTGTGAGTTGACCTGTACAGTTTGCCCTCTGAACAAACCAGGTTTCACTTGTATGACTAATGTTATCTGCTGGCATAACAAGTCTTGCCTGTAGGTCTTGTACAGTATTAACTGTGTATATATTCATGCAACTAGCGCGTGTCTGTCTTTGTGTAATAAAGAAGGGCGTCGGCCAAAACCATGAATGCAAAGGTTTTCCTTCATCCTAATTGGTATAAGTTATCCAAGTCTGGGGATCTATCACCCTGTCTGTGTGACAGTGAGAACACCTCAGAGTACACATTGACTACATGTTTGACATATTTTACTTATGCTGGGATAGACACCAAGTATAAATGGAACCTACTACACTTCTAAAAGTCATTGTTGATGTGCAGTGAATGACGCTGCACAAAGAAGTGAAAGATCAGTACAGTAATACCAACCAAAATATATAATTAATACTAACAAATTCAGTAGTGCAATGCACTGTAAAACAGTTGTCATTAACCGGTGAAAATTATTGTCCTTTAAATGACCAACTGACAAAAAGACACTTCAACATTAGCCAGAAGACCCTTTGATTTGCAAACCAACAACCATAATATCTGTAAACATTTAATGCATGTAATAAACCTCGTAGTTGACATGCAGTTGCAACAAAGACATAATTATACTGCTGGACATGTATATATTGCCCAGCAGTGTAGTGGCTAAATAGCAACATATAATAATTGTTGGCACATTAGCATAACAAGTGTTTATTAAAAATTACATGCTATAAAAAACAATGAAAATGCACAAAATTCTGTGGTTCCCAATAACACATTGGTGCATAAATTTGTGCCTTTGAAAATGTTTGCTTACGTAACATCAAATTGATGCAATATTTATGGCAGCTAAACAATGATTAGATATATAAGTTAATCCATAATAAGCATACGTACATACAGAGTATAGAGATATTGGACGGATAATTCATAGACTACTTGTATACAAATTACATTTTGAGTCTTAACTAATATTGCATAGATCCATGGACGGATTACATGTCACCTTTCCCACTCATTAACCTCATGATAACTCCTAACTAGATTAACTCTGCTGTCAACATAACGATGTGATCAGGCAATAATATCAACTCATGGGTCCCAGGTTTACTTGTGCAAACACTGTCATAACACTTCCATGGTGAATATAACGTTTTGCAATCTGCCTGAAATTCACCTGTTGTTACATTCACATTTGTTAACATAAACATTTTACTCACTGGAAGACGGTGACATTTCTAAAACTTACAAAAATGTAACCACACAAGAAAAAGCATGAAAGTTGCTTGTACATTTTCCATAACCAATGAACAAAACAGTTCTCCAAATTGGGACCCAATGTAGAGATCTTACATCCAATTCTTTCAACCTCTACAGAATGCATTTTCAGCCCCTTTTCCAACTGCCACACTCTCCAAATCATGCATTACTTGTGCAAACAAGTCATATCACAACACTTACCGTTTGTAATTCTCATGTTTTATGCATTGGGATTGCTTAGTTGAAATTAAGATGGAGGTACATTGTTAGGAGAGATCTCAATAGGGCAGGGATGAACAGCCGAGAGAGAATTGTAGAAGATCGGAATAGGTGGGGAAGCATTGTTAAGAGGGAAGAATGAATGTGACCCCCCACTGGAAGGGGCCCCAGGGGTTGAAAGGGGAAGAATAAGAGTTGTCCACTTCAAAAGTCTTCAGAGTTGTGACCAGATTTGTTGCATTTGAGTTTCTTGAAACTGATCATACTGAGAAATTAAACCAAACTGCAGCGTGTCCATGACAATCCTCAGGGTTTTTTACCATGGGGTGTGTGTACACCTAGGGAGTTCCTCCCCCCAAAAAAGTACAGTAATTTGTCCACTCTACGGGCTGTGAAAGAGAAAAATTATTTGTAATATTATCAAAAGTATTGTGAACACACAAACATTAAACACTAGCATATACATTTTGTCACCCACATAGGATTGTCAAATGAGGTGGAGTCATCAACAAACCTTAGATTTTTGTCTAAATTTGGAAGTTCCTGGCTGATTATATCAGTGAAGAAAAGGATGGAGAACTCTCGTTACGCATCATTCCGTGTCCTCATCAGTTTATCCAGGCAAACTCTGGGAACATTCCGTTCTCGCGCCAGAAGCCACACGCATCTGGCTTGAAGACGCCCAGCTGCTGCAGGCTGAGTGTCTGGATACTTGTCTTGTTCGGGAAGGTCTCCCACCCAGTGATGTGGCCATCGGAAGCGAACTGCGCCACTGCATCACGTATGTTCTTGACAAACTTGTGGTCACGGTTAGTTGGCCTGCTGCTGAAGGCTTCGACCCCGCCGAAGAACGCGAGAGTGTCCATGCCACGGAAGGCGTAGGTCGTGTTGGTCTCCAGCATCTGTGGAGAGGCAACGTAGCGGAACACGGGCGACTTGAACACACTCGCAGCTACCTTCGCAATCTCATCAACACCGCATATGGCTCGGAGATCAGACACCATGCTTGCTATCTGGTAGTAAGGCAACACCTGGACACACACAAGAGAAGCAACAATGAGCCACTAATAAAACACAAGTACTGTGGAGTCTCGCTATAACAGCTTCTCATATAACAATCACTGATGCCACTACCAGGGCTGCCTACCTAACAAAAGCAATATCTCTAATGACCCCCCCCCCCACTGCCGGCACTTCACGGTACACTTGGTTGCCAATCAAGCCTTTTTTAAAGTAGCCAGTCATACATTTTATTCCCAGTGTCTTGGAATACTGCTACATAAAGAAGTTACTAATTTATTCAGTATATACTCTTTGTTTCAACATATTGTGTTGTTAGCTGTAACTTGCAAAAGAAACATCAACGGGATGCTTATTTTGCAACATCCAATAAGTTACATCGTATTAACAGTCATTGCCCTGGCTGCCAGCTGTCAAGTTGTAACATGTTACTATTGGTGTTGCCAGACAGGCCACACCACCTAAACAGGTTACTTTTCCAAACAGTTTTCAACAGAACTGACAAAAGTACCATCTCATTAATGGAAATTACTAAAATTTTCATTGACTAACTCATAACGACCTATAAGCGATGTTTCATTTATGTAAAATATCTCAATCATCTTATCTCTTGTTTTACATTTATTGCTGTAATATATTTATCACTAGAAAAGTGTGCAAACAGGATTTTTTAAATGCTGCAACAAAAAAACAACTGGTCCTCCATGCTTGCTCAATTATGACATCTTTTTCAGTTTCAGCAATGACCTTTTTACCTCTGACCATTTTTCTTACGTAGATAGTCTATCCACTGTTTTTTGCATATCTAAGTATGTGTGTCATGCAATTTCGTGACAATACAGTATTGTGTCATTTGTAAACTAGTAGTTGATCACTGACAGTGCAGTTTTCTACATCACACATACCAAAATGTTAGGAATATATTTACTAATAGAAAAGATTAATATTTATGTTAACCTTTCCTTGCATTCTTCAGTCTGTTCTATCTACAATTGCTAATCAAGCAATGATGTCATACACTTAAAATTAAAGTCTAACTATGAAATCAGTCACATTTTCACAACATTCTCCTGGTATGTCTAACACCCAAATACAATTTATTGACAGAAAAATCAGCAATAACTTAAATAACAATAACATAAAATATGCATAATTTACCCAGCATACATTGTATCCACACATTAAATGAACGCTGGTGATGCCAGCGGTGTGTGATCGCACTTGTAAATAGTATGATTTTTAATTATTATGACACCATTTTAAAATGGTTGGCATGTTTTCAATGATGGTGAGTACACATTCTCACAGGGGAAACGTACTTGTGTGTGTCTGTACAGCTGTACTGCCATCTCCGACATGTTTGCTTGGAACGGGTCGAGCTTGTGGCGAACATAGGCATCGTAGTCAGCCCAGGTAGTGGGCATGTTTGCAACCCCATCTATCTCCTGAGCCATGTTTCCTGCATGCAAATAGTTACGGGATCAAGCAATGACACTCGGTATGCAAACATTAATGTATAAAGAAATCACCATTTAAATACAGAAAATATGATTTCTGATACAGCAAAAGTGACTGCATTTCTAAATAAAATTAACCATTGTGTCATAAATAATAATAATTTTTTTAAACATTAATTAGTATGTTAATTGTGTATGTTTTTATGTTGATATAATATATTCATTGTACAGAACATTTACTTGGATTAGGCTCTATATATGATATTTATTAATATTAAAGCCAGTTAAAAATCATATGACTTGACACTAACCAATCAGCAAAGGAACATCATTAACCTCTTTCGACTTCCAGGCCAGCACAGGCTGCTTGGCAACAAAATGTCCTGCAAGTTAAGAGAAGCATAAATACACATATAAGCACAACATAATGGACAAAATTATACATCATCCTATTGCTGTTGTAAAATGTAATCCTAGCTGCTGTACTGGAATGAGCTTTGAGGTTGTAATGAAATGTAATTCCATCTGTTGGAATATTATGAGGTCCATATTACAAAGATATACTGCTGTCTGTCACAATTGCACATGAGCTGATATATTACTGTGTAATACAATACTTATATTAATTGCTACTGTAATGATCTATTACCCCAGATATTACGATAGTATATTTGAATACTTCTGTAATGAATTGGTGTACAACCTCTTACATTAGAATTTACAATATCCTTCATGTTGTAAAACTATATAACCTGATATATTATATTAAAATGTAATCTCGGCAGCTAAAAGTGTACATGAGCTCAGATACAGTCGTGCCTCGTTATAACGCGGTAGTCGGGGTCCACAAAATGAATTCATGTTATAAACGTGACAGTAATAAACGTGGCGCGTTCTCGTATCTGTCGTCAGGGGCGCTACGACGACGACCGACACTGCTGCTGCACGAAGAATGCCATCGAAGCCAAAGTGTGCACGTTGCGCAGTCTATACGCAGTTTATGAAGCCTATTAAACTGCCAGCCAACGTCAATGTGTATTCTGTTTAAATGTCGCCCACTGTTGGACACTGTTGTCGCCCACTGTTGAATGTTGAACTGAATAAAATTCATGAATTGTGTACCGTTTTTAAATAAACAACGGACCAACAAGCCACGGTCAACTGAACGATAATATGGTACCGCTGACGTAAGATTTAAAATAATGACCTGGCACTCAGCAGCCGAATATGCAAATGATTTGACAAATGCTGAGTTGATTTAAAGCTATACGTACGTTCACAATTGGCTTAACTTCGTCTTTTTATAAATATCAAAATACCAATTTAGAAAGCACATTTACCGTGCCAAACAATATTATGTTTCACCAATCCATATGCGGTTGACGAATTAATATTTTGGCACACCAGTACATGCAGGCGTTCATCGCAGCGAAAAGCTCATATTTGTTACGCAATGTTAACTTACTGATCTTGCCTACTAAGCTGTATTAAAACGTATTTAACCCATTCTTAAGCAAGGCGTATTTGTGAATTTCAATTGCACTTTACAAGCCGCCCGGCACAGAAACCAGGCTAACTCGCTATCCGCGGAATCCATGACGGCATGAGCCATGACTAGCAGATTGGAAACAATTCGTTTGATGTCGGCGCAAAACAAACAATACCTCGCTCCACATTTACTGTTCCTAAAGTTAACATTGGCCATAATTATAGTCAAAGAAACTTATACCTTTCATAACATTGGCAGTGCAGAATAAAAAACGGAAACGTAGTGACGCGCCTCACACTTGATTTGTTGCAGTTGTTTGTCATAGCGCCCATTCCCCCCCTGGCGGCAGAAATTCGGGGTCCATGACCAACCGCGTTATAACCGAATCCGCGTTATAACAGGGCGTGTTATAACGAGGCGCGACTGTATTATAAAATCTAACCGCAACAGTTATTATGGGGGGCAACTCCTCGAGTTGATTTAGTGGATGTGACCCCCTTACCTTGTACACAAGTGTCACAACTGCCATTAACTATCCAAAGGGCTCACTGGTGACTGGTCTGGTAGATTTATAATGGGGGTCACTCCCAAGCTGATATATTGGATGTGATCCTCGGCATACTAGGTACTGTCAACTATCACAAGGCCCAATTGGCCTTGTACATTTATATGAAAAAGAAGAATTTGTTTTATTTGACCCAGACATTTCAAATAATACATACAATACATCCATGCCCAAACAAAATAATACAAATATATAACCTTATGGTAAACATGATATAATGTATGGCAAATAAAAAAAAGTAGGGTCAGGAGACTCCTCTAAGACTGTGGTAGTCGCTATCGAGGAGCCACCTTTTGTGATAAAACTTTAACTGAATCAATACATCACTCAAATCAAATTCTTCCAGAAAAAAACCATAATATGTATGTATGTGTGTAGTGTGAGCCAGCTTACATGATTATTGTGTTTGTCGTTGAGGCACTGTTTTGTACTGTATAACGTTGACAGGTGATAGTCGGTTCTTAATTTTGCATACATATAATTTATTATAGCAATTTTGCCTTGTGCATGGTTACTTGATAATTTGGTAAAAAATAAGTTTAACATACTTAGCAAATCCTTGTGAACTATGTGTACTAAGCTTTTCTTTGACTATACCAGGAATGTTATTTAGTAAAAGTGGCAAATTATGCCTAATTCTTTGCAAATTCAAGTTTAATTTTATAAGTGTATATTTTATTCCTGACTGTTGTATCATGATTATGTACCTCATAGTTAAACATTATCCTCCAGTTTTGAAAATAAACTGGTAAGTCATTGTGTAAATATTTATAGTAAAATTAAAATTTTTGTAATTTAAGGTGTCATCTACTTTTAATGAGTTGAGTTTTTTGTGAAGTGGTTCTGTGTGGGAAATATATTCGTGGGGTGGTCACAGGTTAAGGTGACCGGTGGCATAATCGACCCCACTTTTAAGGTTTAGCCTCAGTTATATATAGTGTAATGCGTTAGCGGGTAGTGTTGGTTTTAGATTTGGTGTGGTTGACTGGTGTGCTTGGCTAGTATTATACTGTGCAGTAGGTCTATGGTGATTTTAGCAGTAATGACATTGTTTGATATATGATATCATGTATACCAATACTGCTTGTTTTATGTGCCGAAATGTGGGCTCTGTCAACCTGAGGTACAGGAGACTAGTATGGGCTCAGTCACAGGCCTGGCCTTGGGATGTCGAGCCCACATTTCTCTCTTATCACGTTAATAAATAAACGTAATTCATTTGGCCTTTCTTCATCACTATATTGGACTCTGTGTTGTTGCTTGCATAAATGGGAGTATGCTGCACCGGCACGATGCGGCATACATAATTTTGTGCGGGCAACAATGCAGACAAGTGATGATTGGCCCAGTGGATTATTCTAATTATATGCTAATTCAGCTTAGCCGTGGGCGCAAAGAACCAATCAGCGCATAGTAGTAGCGAGCAGTTGTAGCGCGCGCTAGAAGTCGGCCACTTTGGTTCGAGAGAGCAAACTATTCGGTTGAGAGTTTTGCGTCCCTCCCATCCCGCCCACTTCTGTAGAGTTTAGCCTTAATAACACATGTGCATCATTAGTGGAAGAGGGGTCGTCAGCATATCTCAATGCTTTCCCCATTTTCTTAGTTCAGGTGGACAATGTGTTCACGGGGTTTTGATGCAGAGACAGCTCGCTTCTCTTCCACTGATGATTTTAGTTAGGTAGGACAGGCATAATCGACCCCACTTTTAAGGTTTAGCCTCAGTTATATATAGTGTAATGCGTTAGCAGGTAGTGTTGGTTTTAGATTTGGTGTGGTTGACTGGTGTGCTTGGCTAGTATTTTACTGTGCAGTAGGTCTATGGTGATTTTAGCAGTAATGACAGTTTGATATATGATATCATGTATACCAATACTGCTTGTTTTATGTGCCGAAATGTGGGCTCTGTCAACCTGAGGTACAGGAGACTAGTATGGGCTCAGTCACAGGCCTGGCCTTGGGATGTCGAGCCCACATTTCTCTCTTATCACGTTAATAAATAAACGTCATTCATTTGGCCTTTTTTCATCACTATATTGGACTCTGTGTTGTTGCTTGCATAAATATAATTACTTAAGGTAATAATTCTCAGGTTTTTTTTAAGTTTTATTATTCTATTTGATTGAAAGCCCCACGCCATGATGCAATAATTATGTGTGGCACTATTAAAGAATTATATATTATTTTAATATGAAGAGGTAACATTTATTTAGAACAAGCATTTTAAATTTGTTCAGTGTTTTTTCCCAGTTTAGATTTGTATATAATAATTAAATCAAAACAATTAAATTCCTTGACTTGGGCTCAGTCACAGGCCTGGCATTGGGTTGTAGAGTCCACATTTCTTTTATTTAAATATTACATTGTGCCAAAAAGGCTTATACACTGGTTACCCATAATAAACAAACGTAATCCATTTGGCCTTTTTCATATCTATATTTGTCTCTGTGTTGTTGCTTGCATAAATATATATATATATATATAGTACGGTACGGTGCCTAAGGTCTACTGTGATTACAGTAGTAATGATGTTGTATATATCTATAACAATACTGTTAATGTTGTATATGCCGAAATGTGGGCTCTGTCAACCTGAGGGACAGGAGACTAGTCACAGGCCTGGCCTTGGGATGTAGAGCCCACATTTCTCTCTCTAACTTAATCTCTTAATAAACGTCATTCATTTGGCCTTCTGTCATCACTATTCATGACTTGTGTTGGTGCTTGCATAAATATATATATATATATGATGAATAACAGGGGTCCTAAGATTGAGCCTTGTGGTACACCTGTTGTTATTGATTACATATTTCATTTTATATTGTCAATTTTTGTATATTGTTTATGATTTGTTAGGTAACTGCTGATAAGTTCAGATTTGTTCCATGTATACCATAATATTTCAATTTGTCATTAAAATTAAATGGTTAACGGTATCAAAGGCCTTGGAAAGATCTAGGTAAATAATAATGGATATTTCATCTTTATCCAATGGGGTGATCATTCTATCTATTAATTCTAGTGCTGCTACGGGGTGTCACTCTCAAGCTGATATATTGGATGTGACCCCTGCACACTACATACTGTCAACTAACGCAAGGCCCAGTTAGCCTTGTACATCTATAAGGGGTGTCATTCTCAAGCTAATATATTGGATCTGACCCCCTGCACACTACATACAGTCAACTATCATTATGGCCCAGTTGGCCTCATACACTTACAAGGGGCACCATTCCCATGCTGATATATTGGATGTCACTCCCTGCACACTACGTGCCATCAACTATGGCTTCACTCCCAAGCCGACATATTGGATGTGACCTCCCCCCGCACATTATGTACCATCGAATATGGCTTCACTCACAAGCTGACATATTGGATGTGACCCCTCCACACACACTACATACCATCGACTATGGCGAGGGCACGACTGGTCTCCCCTCGCTCTGGCAGGTGTTTGAACTGGGGGTTCTGCCACTTGTCCCAAGGGAGAGCATCGAGGATGTCCTCAGGGGACAGATGGTGGAGACACTTGTACACTTCATTGCTGGCATCAGGACTCTCCTGCATGCAGCCTGTGTGACTGTAACAGGGTCACTCATGTCGTTAGGTTGTAACAGGGTCACCCATATCATTAGGATGTAATAGGAACACTCATGTCATGAGGTTGTAAAAGGGTGACTCGTGTCATTAGGTTGTAACAGGATCACTCATGTCATTCGGTTGTAACAGGAACACTCATGTCATTAGGTTGTAACAGGATCACTCGTGTCATTAGGTTGTAACAGGATCACTCATGTCATTAGGTTGTAAAAGGGTGACTCGTGTCATTAGGTTGTAACAGGAACACTCATGTCATTATGCTGTAATCATGTAATTAGGTTGTAACAAGAGTAATCATGTCATCGTGTTGTAACATGAGTAATCATGTCATTATGTTGTAACAGGAACACTCATTTCATTAGTGTGTAACAGGAACAATCATGTCAACAGGTTGTAACAAGAGTAATCATGTCATTAGTTTGTAACAGGAACAATCAGGTCATTATGTTGTAACGAGTAATCATGTCATTATGTTGTAATGTGAGTAATCATGTCATTATGTTGTAACAGAAGTAATCATGTCATTAGGTAGTAACAGGAACACTCATGTAATTATGTTGTAACAAGACTAATCATGTAATTATGTTGTAACAAGAGTAATCATGTCATTGTGTTGTAACATGAGTAATCATGTCATTATGTTGTAACAGGAACACTCATGTCATTAGTGTGTAAGAGGAACAATCATGTCAACAGGTTGTAACAAGAGTAATCATGTCATTAGTTTGTAACAGGAACAATCAGGTCATTATGTTGTAACAAGAGTAATCATGTCATTATGTTGTAATGTGAGTAATCATGTCATTAGGTAGTAACAGGAACACTCATGTCATTATGTTGTAACAAGACTAATCATGTAATTAGGTTGTAACAACAGTAATCATGTCATCGTGTTGTAACATGAGTAATCATGTCATTATGTTGTAACAGGAATAATCATGTCATTAGGTAGTAAGAGGAACACTCATGTCATTATGTTGTAACAAGACTAATCATGTAATTAGGTTGTAACAAGAGTAATCATGTCATTGTGTTGTAACATGAGTAATCATGTCATTATGTTGTAACAGGAACACTCATGTCATTAGTGTGTAAGAGGAACAATCATGTCAACAGGTTGTAACAAGAGTAATCATGTCATTAGTTTGTAACATAAACAATCATGTCATTAGGTTGTAACATGAGTAATCATGTCATTATGTTGTAACATGAGTAATCATGTCATTAGGTTGTAACAGGAACACTCATGTCATTAGTGTGTAACAGGAAGAATCATGTCAATAGGTTGTAACAGGAGTAATCATGTCATTAGGTTGTAACAGGAGTAATCATGTCATTAATTTGTGACAGGAACACTCATGTCATTATGTTGTAACAGGAACACTCATGTCATTAAGTTGAAACAGGGTCACTCGTGTCATTAGGTTGTAACAGGATCACTCATGTTATTAGGTTGTAACAAGATTAATCATGTAATTAGGTTGTAACATGAGTAATCATGTAATTGGGTTGTAACAGGAGTAATCATGTCATTAGTTTGTAACAGGAACACTCATGTCATTATGTTGTAACAGGAACACTCATGTCATTATGTTGTAACAGGAACACTCATGGTACTAGATTGCGACAATGTATTCAATGTATATCATGTTTATTTCTTTATTTTATCTGCTGTTTTATTGTACGTTTTTTGGTGTAATGCAGGCAAGTCTGTTCTATGCCAAGACAAATTTCTCAGTTGAGACAATAAAGAATGTATGTTATTACCATCATGATACGACTGTATTGCGATACACCAGTCATAATACGTATCACGATACTTGCTAAAATTGAAATGGTGTTGTTATACAATGTTACACTGGGTATGCAAAGTGATGGAGTGGACAAATCTTATTTGTTTAAGGTGGCTACATCGGCTATTATATGCTTCTTTTGAATTAATCATTTCTAATATAAGTTTTGAAGATAAGCTAACCATTTTCTCTCAGAGTTTGCCTCAGATACTAAACAATACTCCAGACCAAAAAGAATAGATTTGTTTTATGTTGTTTAGAGATATTTAAATTTGTTTAAAGACAATTAAAAAATATGTAAAAAAATCACCTTAAAATGGCATTTTATTTCATTTTGAGAAACTCCCCAAAACAAAAATATGTATGGTTATAAGTACAAACATGTTATTGACATTCACACAGGTTTTTTTTGTAAAAAAATGCATATTAAGTTTGATACAGCGTCATAAAAATTTTGCTACAATGTTGAAAGACAGCAAAAATCCGTACTGCATTTTTGGCACGACCCCTTCACCAAACATAAAACCATCCCATGCAATTTTGGATAAACACAAGTCAAGTTCATATGCCAAGTTATGGCTTTGTAACTATTGTAGTTTTTATAAAAAGTTACATTAAGTAATACTTCCTGGTTGTTACCAATAATACAAGTATCACCAGATGCTTGTTTTTTGCTTAGAAATGTGACTTTTTTACTGGCATGTGGCTTATTTCAACACAATTTGACAGACACTTCTATTACTGAGATTTCCCCCCAAGGTTTTCCCGCCAAGTTGTCTCACGATATTGTGTTATGAATGGCCATGTGTTGAACTTGTTGTGGTAGACAAGATTGATTGACACCTGCTGGGGTCAGTCACGTAACTTTTTCAAATGGCGGCTGAGGTCGGGCATTATCGGAGAATAAACAAAACTACCACCAGTATTTGATGATTTGATGTGATTTGGCGTGATGCATTTAGGTAATTATAATACAACAGCATAGTGGCATAAGAATAACCAGACTATTATGATCTGCATTCATGGTGAATGAATTTATGCTTGAACTGGGCTGACGCACACATGATCGTCACTATGGAAATATTGTCAGTTTCCAAGAATCTGAAAAGGGACTTTCCACAGACACACTAAAAATACTAGTTTTTAAAGGACTGTTTGGTGACATATGGTGATAGTGCCTTGGTTTTTTTAATAGTACATATGTTCATACTGACACCTACTAATGTTCTATGAAGAAAAAATAAATCAACTGACATGATACCCGGTGCAGCTACCTTAAATACTTTCAAAATGGTAAAGTGTCATTAATTGTGGTGCATTCTGAAGTGTTTCAACTGTTCCTTTTTGATAATAGGAAAAAAGTATGGAAGTTAGCATGTCAGTATTGTTATCGTACAATTGAAAATAACCAAATCTTGTATATATAATTTCATTCATTCACATAAAAATTTAACTTAGTATAAATTTTAAGTAACTTTGTTGATGTATCAACACATTATGTTGCATAAAATTGGTATAGACTATCATATATACAGAATATAGACAAGACAACAGAATGTTGTGAATGCTGGAAAGTTACCTATGAACTAGGGTCATGATGCAGGTAAGAACTGACAAAAATACTGCAAAGCCAGAATCAGGACTCATTAAAACAGTACTTGTTTCAAATAGTTTTTTTTTTATAAGACCTATCATAGTATGTTCTGATGATTCTGAAATAAAATATAATGTTATTGTGAATGTCTACTACTATAAAATATCCTGTTTTCATGAATGCCTATTACTATAAAATGGGATGGTTCCAAGAATGTTAGTTTACTATAAAATGTTTCTACATATGCTCTTTACCCTAATATATCATGTTCTTCTGAATACGTGCAATTATAAAATACCTTAGACCTGCTAGTTAGTACCGACTAATGTACACATAATAATTAATATCTCCACCACCCGTGAGTACCAATTACTAATTAATGCCAATGTCCACCACCTGCAAAGAAGCAATGGCTGAAAGACTTGAACGCCATAATTAAATACCAATGTCCACCACCAGTAAAGAAGCAATGGCTGAAAGACTTGACCGCCATAATGCCCATGTCCACCAGCAGCATAGAAGCAATAACCAGGAACCTTGACCACAGGCTTGAGCATAGATGACCACCTTCACAGCCTACATATTTGATCATTGTTAACAAACCTGTCGTCAATTTCTGCACCATCCTGAACTGCAACGTGACAGCGACCCAGATAATATATGGATAGAAATTGGATACCACATGGATACCATACAGATACTATACAAATACTATGTGAAAGTATATGGTCTACAGACAAGGTCATTACTGCAGATTATCAATGTTTAATTAGATCAATGCTTGTGTAAATGTGTTTAAAACAACACCGAAAGAGCGGATCATTTATATGCAGGTGAAAACGTGTGTTTCTATATAAGAAATGACTTCCTTGTCCATTTACCATTTCTTGTTTTATGGTAATCTTGTTAAATTCGTTGTTTTATGGTAATCTTGTTAAATCTTGAAACATTGCATACAGGTGAATGAAACAAATGATCTTTCCATTGTGTCAATGCAACTGTGGCAGGACACAACCCTCTTTAATGTAATGCATGATGCTTACTCTCCCTGGAATAATCAAACTACTTGTCAGCCTCATCATTGTTGACTTTGTTGCTGACACTGTCAATAAAGGTTTCCATTGGCCAGCAACTGGTATCAACCAGAACAGCCAATCAGAAGCCTTCTCTCTTCCTGCCATATTTGACTGTACTTACACTGCCATGTCCTCATCTTAGACAGATAAGTCATGGAAACACACAGAATTCAATTTTGAAAATTATCAATCATGCAAGATTGTGATCAATTCATTACAAAATTGAACTGATTAATAAAAGAACACTAGTTCAACACTTAAATAACAAAATGACTGAAATATCGTTTGATGACAAGATTCTATGTGATAGGCAACAGTGCATCACACAGACAACTTACTTGAGGAAGTCGAGATTGTCTCGTTGAGCCTCAGCCAGAGGTTTCTCAAACTTTGGTGATGGACTCATTAGCCAGGCTCGATGGAATAGCCCCTTGGCAGCGGGTATAGACAGCAGGGCAAAGATAGATGTAGCTCCTGACCCATGGCCAAATACAGTCACCTGAAATAAAATATTGAAAATTACCTTATAGTTATCAGTAATAAAATGTTAATCTAGTAACCGTAACCTGCATGAATAGGACTCTCCTGGATATTGATATGAAGAACTATGTTAGATGTAATAAAAATGAAAAAAATATTATACATAGTCCAGTCATACTAAAAATAGTTGTGAACACACAGTCAACTGACACATTCCCCAATCTCTTCCAGCGTCTTTCAACGTAGATGGAGCATCATCAGAGTTACACAAGAGCATCACACACACCCTGGGTCTGTTGTGGATCTACTAAATCTTGTAGAAAGTGGTAGACAAAGTCCTCCACAGCAGTAATGTGGACCTTATACACCAGCACTCAGCATTGTAGAGGCTGCTACAGACTCACATGTTAATGTGCAAAATTTTTGTATTAAACTTTAAATTGTTTATTAATGTTACTGCTTTAATGTATATTAATTTACTGGTAGATAACGCACCTTCATGATGGCTACAGTTGTGCCCACTATTGATTTCACAGCGAACAGTAAACAAAGTAACTCTAAGTAACTTCTTTTTTGTTTGTTTAAATGCACCATCAGTTGTTGGGCCAGTGGACCATAGAAAGAGGCGAGAGGAGCTCGACACCTAGGAAGAAATATTGCCACGCCAGACTACCCCCAAACTTAGCATATTAGATTAGATGAAATGAAATTTCCAATTTCTTTTAAACTTTGTACTCATAAACTTAATGTTCTTGTCAAGAAATGTGTCAAATATGAAGTCTGTTAATTGCAAACTTTTGTTACTTAGCCCACTGAAACATAGTCATTTGCATGTCACTAAACAATCAGTTTGTCAGATGTTGCTGACATCACTGGATGGTGCGGATTTATGTTTCAAGCTTTATCTGAAAATGCAGTCACGGAATTTCATATTTTTTGATATCACCGAAAAGATAATAATCTTATTTACAAGTTTGTCACTGGATGTATGCAGGAATTGTGTTTACTTTTTGAGTTAATAACATTTGAACATCGTGAATGCTCAACCTTGCATTATTATACCCTAAAAGATAAAAAAGGTAAACGTTCCGTAAAGTAAAGGTAAGTTCTTATATAGTGCAATATCCAGTCCTCAGGACTGCTCAAAGTGCTTTATACTTTACTCCCTGGCAGACCTGTTCAATCGAACACCATCTTGAGTTTGCTGGGAAGCATCCAGTCACACTGCAATTATTGCGCGAAGACTATTCGTACACAAATATCCACCACTGTCTAAAGCCAGGTACTCATTCATACAGCTGAGTGAACTGGAGCAACGTAGAGTGAACGAACGTGCCTAAGGTTCGACACCACAGCACAGGATTCGAACCCGGGTTCTGTCGGTCGAGAGTCCAAAGCTCTAGCTCACTACACCACTCCACTCCATAAGCTCTATCCTCAGCTATGTAATTACCTACCTTGCTGGGATTGCCACCAAACTGTTGGATGTTTCGTTGGACCCACTGGAGAGCCACTGCTTGGTCCATGAGACCATAGTTGCCAGAGGACCCCTTTGTGTTGGTCCAAGACAACGCATCCACAGCCATGAACCCAAACGCATTCAGACGATAGTTGAAGCTCACAAAGACTTTCTTCAGTTCCTTGGCGACCGCAGCATTTGGAGACATATCTGGCAGAAACTGACTTGGTCAGGAATAAGTTGTACTACATTAAACTGTACTACGCACAGGTAAATTCAAAAGTTAAAGAACTAAAGCACAAAGTAGTTTAGACTTGCAAAAAAAACACTGCAATTTGCCATGGTAAAATGGTGCTACTAATATTTAATTGTTTGATAGTGTTCATTATGTTTACTTCACTGTGAGAATGCTATTTAATAGTCATTACACTGATTTTATTAGGAGCTATATTTAGCCCGGTTTAGTAGTATTATGTACATATGTTCACACACACGATATATGTGTCACGTGTACAAACATGAACTGTTATGCGTGACATGGGTATGCAGTTTTAGACATCCACACGCACCTACGTATGTACAGGTATATCAAATAATTTGAAGCTTTCTGATTTAGGGATTACTGCATATCACATCACAATGATTATCGATTTGTGTATATTAATATAGCGTAACCGCAATATCGTAAATACACACTGGAAGAATATCACATGTTGTGTGCCTCACAAGGAAAAGACCAAATCAGCAACAGACCCATGAAACCTTCCCTCCCACCTGGGACATTGCCGCTGCCTGTCATCAGCCCCCCTCCGTGTATGTACACCATCACATCGAGACTGGCATTCTTCTCCAAGCTGGGCGTCCACACGTTCAGATAGAGACAGTCCTCAGAGCCGAGGTACTTTGTCTTGTTGATGTTGTATTGGAAGCACGGCATGCTGAAGTTGACAGTCAGCAGGGTGTGATCTCCCCAACACTCGTCACTCAAATCAATTGACTTTGTTGGCTTCCACCGGAGCTCAGCGACTGGTGGCACTGCATACGGTATCCCCTGGAGAATATATAAAAAACAAACAATGCACATAATATTTTTTGTATTACTTTTATGGATGTGGGCAAGTACTGTGGAAACAAAGCAGGTTCCCATTAATATTATCAAGCAGGAAAAAATGGAAACATCCTCCTCAACTCAACTCTTGTCAATTTCTGTTAGACTTACGTTTCTTATTACCATTTGCCATTTGTATTTATTTTACTGGAAATGCATTCATGAGAAAATGTTACACATCTTCACTTGAGACCACGGAATGTGTAATTATAATGTCTATGACTAGAATGGTTTTGCATGCAAAAATTCAGAAAATATAACTTACATAAAGCAGGACATTTCTCCCCAAAAAGTGGGACATGATCAGTGGAGAAATGGTATTTCTCACACAAAAAACGTGGTAATTTTGATACTCTATGATGCCACAAATGAACACCTATTTACTGACCTTGAAAACATATGCGTCATTGTCGAGGCTTCCTCTAACCTGACCGCACTTCAGACTGACAACAGGTCCGTCGTGGAGATGTGAGCCTGGAGTTGCCCGATGGTACGTGTGCACAGCCAGTCCAATCACGATCGAAACAACGATCACACCCACAATTGCCAAGCAAATGCCCCCATAGCCAAAAAACAGCTGCTTGACCTTTGCACAGAAGGCTTGATCTTGACTACTGTACAGTGGGTCATTGTCGCCTGTGTCAGTGCTTCCCTCTAGTGGTTCCAGATTGTGATACATGGTTGCATGCCAACTGTAGACTGCAAGGAAAGAATGTGTAGAATAATTAGATATTGGTACATTTGCAGTTGGGTTTATGCCTCCACCAGTGTTCTAAAAGTAAGTGGTCAAGACCTTCAATTTTGTAGGTAACAAAATGGTTCCACTCAACAGTTTGTAGTCTACATGCATGTTAACATAAAACTGTACCAGTCCAAAAATGTCCCAGTAGTTACACGCATTTGCGAGCGAACACACATACAATCCAGTCCAAACGTGCTTATATATATATTATAATATACATATACATCCATTTACATAAATATATATGTATATACAATAATACCTGTGCATGTATAAAAGTGTGACACACATTTTTAAAGCATGTAATGCACGTATAAATAACAGTGAGAGTCAATAATATGTACATTTTTCCACCCATCTAAAACTAATTCAGCCCGTCCAAATGACGCTTCACGTTACTTATCCCTTAAGCCGGCTTTACACAATGCAATGTTGTTGTATGCAACAAGGTGATATTGGCGCCATTAAGAAAGGTCAAGACCGTTTCATGTCACATGTGACGTGGTTGCATGCGATAACCCCCTGCGTCGCTACAAGATGTGACACGGTTGCTCCAATGGGACGTTGACTGGTCCCCAGCCCGCCGTGTCGCGCCACTCTTACATAGCCACGAAAGTCTGCGGAGCGCCTTTGGGGAAATATTTGGGAACCAGTTTATGCGGAATGCAGATTCCTTTTATTAGTTATATCATGTGGATACCCATTGGGGAAGAAATAAGTTTCATCCTAAACCTTAGTGATTTAAATTGTTGACGTCAATTTAATATATCAAAAAATTTGCCAATTTAATCTCTGATATGACAATTCATTGAGTAAAAATATATTGATGGGGTTGAGGCAATTTTATGGCATCCATATGGGCCAACAACATTTTAACAGTTATTACAGATTAATACAAAATGCACTTTTTATTAAACTAACTGAACACATTATTTGAAAGTATTCTGAAAAAATTCACTATATGTTCAAGAAGTTCACATATCTAATGGAATAAATGAAGTGTGGGTACAGTTTTAAAGTTGCATTCTGAGATCACACAACCACAATCGTTTTATTGTGTAATATACATTACAAATTTGTGGTGTAAATTCTAAGAAATATAAATATATTCCCGTGTGCATATATTTCAACATACCAACTTGATTTGCTGATGTTCATAATACCTCACAAGTACACTTTGTGTGCATCAAAGTTTATTGTTTCTTTTGTCTTGTAAGATGAAGGTCGAATGTACCAAGGCAAATAATTTCCAATGGTTATAATATAAGTATGAACAGTTGTCAAAACAAGAGTGGAACACCTTGTTGTCAACCAGCAGTGGATGATGAATGTGTCTCAAGCTGCCACTGCAGCAAGGAAACAATTGTCGACAGGGGGAGATGGCGACTTATCATGCCCATTCTTCACATGAAGTTGCCGCAGTTCATCTAGTCTAATCCAAAACATCCACCACTGGTTTTAGGCTACAAACATGACTTGCTCTCCGGAACACCACTACCTGCAACACTAAATGAAATATATATAATTAGTTCACAATTTACCCCCAGTTTAAATTGTGCGAGAAGTACATATTGGCATATGAACATGCGTGATAGTGTTAGAACATTATCTGTTAGTTAATATTATTTTTTATTACTAGTACACATACATTTTTTTATTTTTGAAAATGTGAAGTCGCATTTTATATTCATCATGTTTATGTAAACTGTATCTTGGCTCAAATGTCTTAGCCCAAAACAAACCAGTCTTAAAGACAAATACAAGAGTTTCAGTGCTTTGTGCATATGTGTTGCAGGGGTTATGTAACAATTATTCATAGTGTATAATTTAGTGTTGGCCAAAATTGGATTACACACACACATGCACATACACAGTGACATATTGTTTTCAAATTACATGCTATTGACTGGTCTAATCACTATTGTATTCACTGGGTCTTTAAATTGAAGTTTGAGAAACCGAGTTTGACTTTGCAAAGCGTCAACATAAACTTTCATTTTATCAATATAAAGTTCTTAATAGAAGCTACATCTTCAATCAATCTAAGGAACTTACACTCACTATATAAGCATATTGACATAACATAACATGATGAGTCATAAAACAAACATGCACCTGCTTCGAATATTGTCAATAATACCTACCTCCCAAAATGTATTGGCTCTTCCATGTAGTGCAGCTGACATGACCCGCAATGATGGTACTCTTTGTGTATGTATAAATCAACAAATAATATTGTTTGTAAATTAGGCAAATTAAACAAATTGTTTAGTAATCTGCCAAACAACAACTTGCTGCCGTGTTTTCAAATGCAGCACATCACTCATGTTCGCTGCCTGGGATTGGACAAATTACGAGGAGTCAGTCGCATGGAAATAGAGAAGGTTATATCGCGAGACATGTCGCAACGACCAGGAGACAATGCCGCATGAGACAGTCGCATGCGATGTACTGTTTACACAAGGCGATCAGGCTGCAACCCGTCGCATGCGACGGTGTCTCCTGGTTACTGCGACAATGATGCATCGTGTAACACCGGCTTTAACCTTTATTCTGAAGTAGTTTTACCACTTATCCCTGTTGTCTGATTGGTTCCAAAGCACACACACTTGAGCCTTTTTGCTAGTTTGCATTAAACAAGCCTTTCATATACAACAAGCATACTTAAGTTATGTATAAACATAATATGCACAAAGTTATACATCACAAAATGTAGGGGTGGTTTGAACTTAACAGTACTGGTTTTGGCTTTCTTTCATTATTGTACATAATGTTTTAGGTACTTTTAGTAGGTCTAACACCTAATCACCAAACTTCACACATATCTACTGTACATATATATATATACTCAAGTAAGATGATCAATAAATGGCGAGATAATCAATAAATTGCATGTACTTATAAATAGCGATACAAATTTTAATATGTTTTAGCTTCACATTTGCTGGTAATGTATCACTATGCCACACATTTCAACACAATAAATATTTAAAAACCATTAAATTGGCTATTATATGATGAACATGTGCAGTTATTTTTGTAAATAATTAATAATTAAAATTTTTATTGCAATTTGTGGCAGGTATAAACACTGATTGACTAGAATATCAGTAATGAAACCTTACAGACAAATTTTATGCTAAACTATAACATTTGTAATGTAATGCTTTCCAAAGAACACAAAATTATTTCCTTTTCTTTAAATTTGTTTGATTATTTATCCATAAGCAAGTGTAATTTTTGATCACGTGATAAAAGCAGTAGTAGGTAGATATATAATGTGAATAAGTATGGCAAATGGAGGTGACCATTTTAACAGTTAAGTCGGGATGTATACTGCAAAAGTACTGTGATTTGACCCAACATACAAAACACAACCCTAGACTAGTGTTTTCGAGGGATGAGGGATAGTGTTTTCAATTTAGTACTAGACTTTCCCACATAGTCTCCGGGACTAATTTAGTAATAAATGCTATACCTTACAAATACCAGTTTGGCCAACTTTGTGCTGTGCTGGTCCCATTATTGCTAAAAACGAGCGCTCTAGTTAAGACTTAACTTAACTTGTCTTAAGAGTTAAGTCTAAGACTTATTGTTTTAAATTAGGCACGATTCTGCTCGCTACGTAATTTTCCGTGCGCCGCGGCCGTTCACGATTTAGCTGTGTCGTTTACGCACCGCCCGGGTAGTGCTTTGTTTTAACTCTTGGATTCGCGCGCTTTATCTGGTCGTTGACGTCATCTGCTGATGGATTCATTTTGCTGGTAAGTCAAATTTTATTTACGTGTCTTTCTTTTTCAAATTTGACCAAATAATCAGCTAGATTTTATCGATTTGATGATATAGCTGTTTTTCATTAGTAAAGTTAGCACATTTGCATTAGTATAAGAAGAAATCGTTTGTGTTTAGCAAGATCTACTAGGTTTATATTAGTCTGTGTTGAAAAATCTTTGGCAGAATCGGGCACCATCTACGATTTTGAGCCGTTCCAAAAAATTGAAGTTTCACCATTGTCAGGCATTGCGTGTCGATGAAATCGCATGCGCGTATACAAAACCAGGTCGGATTAAGCTATTACAAGTGTGTCTAAGAGAAAAGATTTAGTGTTTAGCCTGATCTATAGGGATTTATGCTAGTCTGTGTTGAAAAATGTTTGGCGAATTCGGGCGCCATATATGGTTTTTGAGCCATTCAAAAATCATGATATGATTATTTGACCGATCTGTGACTGTTGGTTAAGCCATTTGCGCCGCGTCATCAACATCGTGATGATGTCATCGGAGCCATATTGTGACTTATTCCATATTACTGAAATTAAATCACTACAACACAACAGTCAAAGTAGTAGTTTAGAGTTGCTAGACTTTCACTTTGTTTAATTAATAGCCTATTACTATGATACTATGGGCCAAGCATGGTAGTCTAGGCTAGCCTTACTCCCTTAGAGGCTTAGTCTAGGAAAGGGCTGGTTACTGCTTACTCTTGCCTTGGCAGTCTTGACTTGGGTTTAGCATGGCTTATCATTATGCCATTATTTATGGTTATGCTTTTATTTAGACTTTTTATTATGCAATAATTTTAATTAATTGTTGTTACATATTAAATCAACAATTTTTTATACATTTTTTTGGGACATCAAATACATAAATTATCCGACTTAATTTGTTTTAAAGTGTTTCATGATAAACAGTCACTGCACAACATTTTGTAAAACGTAATATAAACCATAATACTTTGGTCATATGTAACATAATTCGTTTCATTGTGTGACAACTGACATAATGCATTATTATAGAATTTCACTCTGCTCTCTTGAGTAACAGTTGCAGGGATAAGAAAATTATTTCACAAGATTTGCATGCAGAATCAAAACAGTTACCAAAATATGATACACGATGGCCTTTTTATTTCAGATATTCGCAATTACATGCAGTGACACTGATCTTACACTGATCTGTGTCTGACTGTGAAGGTACCGAGCCACAGAGTCGTCTGAATATGACACTCATCACATGCCTGCATACATACACATTTAATCTTGTTGATTATATATCTGATATCTAGATTGAACGGTGTCCATTCAACACGACATGAACATTACTTATAGACATCATGTTGACGAACACAACGTTTTTCTACAAGATACTGAAATATGAACCTAGCTGCACAGATCTTGCAGTCTACTGGCATTAAACTATGTGACAATCAACTGCCAATATTACAAAAAGACTGTATTGTGAGCACATCAGACTTCTTCTTCATGACTTGACTCCCATGGGGAGTAACACAGAAAGCTGTCTTGCGTTTGGCGCATCTGGGTCCAGCGACGGAATACTGTGAATCATTTATGAACATTACTTCATCAAGTTCATGTTGAAATGCAGAACATTATATTATGAAGCAGTGACAATTTATTACTGGACTGTACTGAGCCTGCAACATTCATCCAACCTGTCAGGACACAGTCACACATAGACACAGTGAAGTATGACTACTGTATTGATCTGTTGAGTTTGTGTGCTATTTAGCCAATATTTACTTATTAATCAAGTTATTGTTAATGATATATATGACTTGTTAATGTATATTTATTATAATGTTTAATGTGGTGGTAAACACTGCATAAATTATATAACTGTCTTCATAATTATGGACATTCCAGCCTTTTATCGAAATGTAGTGGTCAGTCGTTAGCGTGCTAATATTAGCCAATATTAACTTATTAATTAAGTTACTGTTAATGTGAAATGACTGGTTAATGTATATTTATTACTATAATTAATGTGGTTTACTGCTTTCATAAATGATACAAATATCTTCATAATCATGGATATTATGGCCTTTTAGTGAAATGTGTCGGTTTGTCGAGGTTGTGCACTAATTAGCCAATATTGACTAATTAAATAAAATATAAAATAATTTGTTAATGTATATTTATTACCATTATTAATGTGGTTATACACATTGCATAATATGTCATAGTCATGGACATTATGGCCTTTAATTGGAGCGTTTTGGTCTGTTGAGTTTTGCATGCTACATAACTAAAATTAACTAATTAATTGCATTAATTTGGTTATAATTAGTACTAAAAATATTAAATATTATAAATTTATTACTCTTGTCAATGTGTTTGAAAACCCTGAAGACACTATTTAAATATCTGTATGAATAAAAAAGTTATTACATTTTAAAGCAAATATTCACCTATAGAAAACACAAAAATGAGTCCATTTTGCCATTGTAAGAGATACACAAAAATGACGCTGTTTTTCCGTCTTAAAATCGCAATATCTTTTGATCTTTAAAGGTATCTTAATAAAATAAACAGTTATGTGATCCTTAACCTATTACCTTTAATTTAAGCCCATTCCCAATGTTCTAGCATGATATTTAATTTTTTGTTGAAGTGAAATTTTCCGTAACGGTTTAATGCCAGTGCAAACAATATGCGACTTACGTACGGAATTTATGGCATTACGACCAACCAACTAGACTCACAATGACCCAAGATCAGGCCCCGTCAAATGTGCTATAAATCTGTCACTAACTTAGTTAGTAAGTTAGTCTCAACTCCACTCAAGTCTAGAATCAAGTCTCAACTCAAGTCAAACTCAGTCTCAAACCATGGTGACGGTCCACGTTACGTCGTTAGCTAAGATGCACATAGTTCTATGTAGAGGAATGCGCCAAACCGGAAGAATGATCCTTGTAAGAGAATGCTTCTAAGTTGCTATTTACCTTAAATGAGATCAACTGTTACTGCCCAATAAAACTGTGAAAGGCATCAAAAACACGTCCCTTTCCGCTTTTTTGTTCCGAGAACGGCTTTTCCGTTCAACACATGAACAAAAGAGACACACCATTGAAAATGGTATAAGCTCAACCCATTAATCCATAATACCACAATCCGAAAGAGTAACTGTTGGTCACTACTATAATAATTATGTTCTGATAGACAGACCTATGACCGGAACCAATAATGCTTGCTTAATTTTGAATACGGACTGTTTTATATTTAACTTTAATAATTGATATTGGCGCTGTCTTGTTATTTACAAAAGTAGCCTAATGACGAGGACATCGTTGCGGCTGTCGTGCATGTGTGTGTGTGTGTGTGTGTGTGTGTGTGTGTGTGTGTGTGTGTGTGTGTGTATGTATGTGTGTGTGTGTGTGTATATATATATATATATATGTTCACACACCGTACACATTGGTGATAACTCAGTCAATGTGATTCAAAATGTGCGGAATATTGGTGTTCGGCTTGATGCCATGATGACAATGTAGTTCCATGTGACTGCTGTGTGCAGGGCTGCAGTTTTCCATCCCTATTTAAAAACCAGGCGTTACCTAACAGCTCGATCGACCCGTAACGGAAGAGGTAATACATGCGTTAACTGTCACCAGCAGACTCGACGTTGGTAATGCATTGTGCCTCCCATTTCCCCTGACTCTCACTGGGCGGCTCGCCTTGTCCACGGTACCATGACATTCTGCCACGCCGAGACACTATAGCTACTAATGATCAAACTGCACTGGCTGCTCATAACCGTAATAGTTAAATTCAACAAATTGTTCCTCGTACATAGAGTATCATCGTATGGTCATGCACAATTGCATAGCGGACACTGTGACAATTAACACATGTCAACCTGTTAGATCGTTGCACTCCGGTGAATGCCATGTAAACAAAAGTAAAGGTAAGTTCTTATACATAGCGCAGTATCCAGTCCTGAGGACTGCTCAAAGCGCTTTACACTTTACTCCCTGGCAGACCTGATCAATCGAACACCATCTCGACTTCTCTGGGAAGCATCTAGCCACGCTGCAATTAATGCGCGAAGACTATTCGTACACAAATATCCACCACTGTCTATAGCTAGGTACTCGTTCATACAGCTGAGTGAATTAATTGGAGCAACGTATAGTGAACGAACTTGCCCAAGGTTCAACACCGCAGCATTGGGGTGACCGATCGTTGTATGTTGCAGTTATAACTTCATGGAATATGCAGCAAAACTGTTTAAGATAAACACAAACTGAAGATAATATTTTAAAGACTAATTGAAATGGACATTTGTGCATTCGTAATATGCATTAAGCAAACTCTACAATATTGTTCTGCTATTCAAATATTTCAAGCCTTTCAGTCAACTTGGTCAAGACCTCTTTTGGTGACGTTTTTCTGCACAATTTTTGCACAGTTTGTTGCGACAGTTAGCGATCGTTGGTGACGTCACCGTCAAAAAATAGTAAATTCCGTTATTGTAATTTAATGTATAGTCTGACAAACCACACTACCAGGCATAATAGACACATAGCTTTAGCTAACGCAGTTAAGCGCCGTTACTGAACGCTAAAACTTGACGCGATATCAAACTTGAACTCGACTCAACATCTAAATTTTCAATTAATATATAAGTATTTACGTACAAAATAATGCGACGTTTGTGCATACGCCGAATTTACAATTCTCATGTACGAACGCCGCGTCGAACGGCAGACGTGCGATTGTCCTTTGATTACAAAATGTGTGACGGAACACTCAATGAATTGGAGAAACTTGTTGCCGTCACGTTGCGCTTAATTCAGTTAGCTAAATGTTAAGATCCAATGCTGAAAGCCACAGTTAATAGTAAGAGTGCACAAATTACACTGAAAGAAACAACGTACTGTTGTTCTCCCTCTCAGTAAGATGGTTCTACATGAGCAATTGCTGAGATACCAAGTTTCTTACAAAGTCCGGTAGAACCCAGCCATATAAATTCCTGAGATGTAATCGAGTGGCTTTGGCTAACGCAGTCACTAACCCGCAGCAGTGACTGGTTCCGCTTTGAGTGTTGAATTTAAGTAACCAGCCGGCCACGCTGTTTCGAAACACTGCCTTGGCAACGTGCGAATCGATACAGGCAATTATCGAATTGCCCGAAGCACGTACATCTTGTGAGAGGATTTGCAGTCCAACCAGATGGTCTGGCTGGCGACAGCGCAGAACCATAGACCTCATCTGCATTGACTAATCACATGCGTCGATTATCGACGTCTAAATAGTATGACTGTCAAAGATAGACGACTCGCTCGAGAATCTCCAGGGCGCACATTACTTTTCCACACAAAATTTATTTTGCCGCTATTGGCAGGTTGCCATGGCCCCGGAAGATGCAGAGAAGACAGCATTCTGCACTAGCAATGGGGGACTGTAAGAATTCACAGTTATGAGTATGGTTTGGTCTCAGCCCGTGACAAATTCGAACGCTTGATGGAGCGAGTGTTGGCGGGGTTACACTGGAAAACATGTCTGATATATTTATATGACACAATCGTGTTCAGTAACACGTTTGATGACCACGTATCCAGGTTAGATGATGTTCTAACCAGCTTTGGCAAAGCAGGCTTGAATATATCCCAAAAGGAGTGCAGTTTCCAGGAGAAGGTAACTTCTTGAGACACGTTGTTTCTAAACAAGGAATGTTAACACACTCAACGAAACTATCTGTTGTACCTGAGACTGGAAAACCCCTAACACTTACACCGAGAGGGCCACGCTGCCAGATGGGACAGTGTATGCCCTAACGCAGACGTGGGAGCCACCGCCGACAGCGACATCGTGTTAACCTGTGACAACATAGACGTGAATATTTTAAAAGAATGAACTTTTTTTTAAACTGTTAATCTTACACCATAACTGCATGTATATTTTCAGAAACATGGCGGATCATTTTAGTGTACATGTGTATTCACTGTTTAATTGTATATGCTTTATTTTTCAGCATTACTATTTAAGGCTGGATATTATATGTTGCATGTGTTTCCACGTATGTTTTCAGTAGTATAGTATGTAGTTCAAAAGGTACCTTGTCGTTGGCGTCGGTGGAAGGTGGAGATGACGTCACTTCCGGTGGAAGGTCAAAAGGTAAAGAGATCAAGGTCAAAGCCAAGTGGCGCCCCTGTCGAATGTGTCTAGGTCAAATAGCGCCCCTAGTGAACAGGTGATTAACTAAATAACTAGGTAAAATGATGTTATTAAATAGGTCATTGCGTATGCCCAATGGTGCCGTTTGTTATGTCGCACAGGTGGTGGACAATTTTTTGGATATAGCGCCCCTAGCGTCTACATTTAGAACTAAAAAGAAATAGGTAAAATTCTGACGAATAGGTAGTGAACTAGAAAAATAGGTCAAATTATGTCAATAAATAGGTCATTGGGCATGCGAAATTGTGCCTTTTCCATGGCATATAGGTGTCGGAACGTTTTTATTATACAAAGAGCTCTCAAAGGAGTTCTCTACCTTGGTCCCTATATTTTAACATAGTTACAAATCGCTCGAGGGTACGTGGAGCAGAGCGGAAGAAGGTGCAAGTACAAAGAGCTCTCAAAGGAGCTTTCTACCTTCATATGCGGTAGCACCTTCACAAGGAAGAGAAATTGGCACCGCCACGTACAACAAGGCTACTGTCAGAGAAAGATACAGAAACAAAAACAGTGGGAAGCTCATATTCAATAATGGCGTGTATAAAATGCGGTGTTATAATAATAATAATGTCTTTATTTCAGACAAACATTGTGTCCATATTGGACAAAAGTACATCGATAAAAACATCCTTATAAAATAGAAACATAAATAAATAAAGATAAAAAATAAATATGTTAACAAAAACAGGATATTAAAAAAGTATACAAAGCCTTGATCCACTGATGCCGCAACTGCGACGTACTGTATATATCGCTATTAACAATCTCTGATTAATTGTATTAACAGACCTGTTAATCCTCGTGTTTAAGCTAAAAATAGCTGTTCTGATAACACCAACTCTGGAATATGCTCCCTCTTAGTGTTAGATCAGTTGAAAATATTACAACATTTCGTCGTCATTTAAAATGTTATCTTTACAACCTTGCTTATCCACCATAACTCTCTAGCGCCTTGACCCATCTGTTGACAACTGGAATACTGCTGATGGATTTTGAGATTGACCAATCCTTTTGTTTTGATGTGCCTCTGAGCTTGGTTTCCAAGGATTTAGGCGCAATGGAAGTTATCTTATTATTATTATTGACATGATTTTACATTAACTGTAGCAACCATGTGGCTACATCTCATCGGCAGATCGTTCAATAGTCTGTATGAATTGTTATAGGCAACCATAATTTGCTGAAAATTAGCTTTTCTAAAATTAACCAACAGCGCATATAATTATATAAATATTACTGAAATATAATAAGGCGTAATTAATAAAAGCATTATAAATTCAACGTATGGGTATATATTCAAGCTGGTTTATAGAGAAGGTCGAATACATATAGGGCAATGATATAGTGGAACCTGCATGTCTTTTTGAAGTAGAAAATAGATCAAATGAATATAATTTCCGGTTACCACACAGCTTTACCACGAGTCTACTTCTTGTCCGACGTCCCTTTTGCGCCTTTGAAATAGACCATTGTGCATGTGCAATTATGTCTTCTTATGTGGTGAACTAGAAAAAATAGTTCAAACTATGTCATTTCCAGTTACCATACAGGTTCACGATGCCTTTTTAAGCCTATTTACGCTTACCCTAATGCTTCACGATGTTTTAAGCCTACTTCCGGTTCCCGTACAGCTTAACGATGTTTTTTAAGCCTACTTCCGGTTACCGTACAGTTACACCAGAAGGATGGTGGATCGATCGAAGTAAACTTGATCAGTAGAGGTATGCAAGTGTGAACTTGTCGACGACGTACAATATGTTACATTGTAACTACACGTAAGTGCTATTAATAGTACCCCGTGCCTCGAAACGGATTTCAACTAGAATACATAACAGCTACATAGAGACAAGACTACGACCAGGCATCTATGTCCATCATTTTATATTAGTACAGCATTCTGGGACATTTAGTGAGACAGTCAGAGACTCGAGGTCGTATTCACAGTGTCTATTTTACCACATGTATCGTGATTTTCACATATGCTTGAACATAATTCACAATTATGGTGACCGGTATATATTTGTATTATAGTGACAGTAGTTATTATAATTCAAAAACTAGGTAGGCCTTAAACGCTAGACCCCCAAACCCTAATTATGTCATGGGGAAACATAATATTTAGCTTTTTTTCTCGTATCATAATTAAGTACCATGCACCCTGTCCCTTTGGTAAAGTGTAGCCCTACTTCCACTTACTGTACAGGTCTACGATCTTCATATCATAGTATAGTGCTTTACTATAACAAGACTTTGGGTGGTAAGAAAGGTGACACTAATATTAAACAGGTCATTGCACAGATACATTTTAAAGGTTGAGCATTAAGTATAGGAAACTACATTTTACCAACGCAATTTCAATACGTAACAACAACGTAACGATATTACGTTACGTCCACGTCCACTAGAGTCCATCCAGCAACGTTTCAGGAATTACGTTATGGATACGTTGCATAAACGTATTCTACCAACGTAGTGCCTGTACATAAAAAAAACGTAAGGTAATTACGTTATAGCCACGTCTGAGCGTTACCATCTTACCACGAGTCGGAAATTGCGTTGTTCTTACGTCGTAGAAACGTATTCTGCCTTCGTAATGCCACTACGTAACAACAACGTTATATTATTACGTTTTGTCGACGTCCGCCTGACATCATTCAGCAACGTTTCAGGAATTACGTATTGTGTACGTTGTAGAAACGTATTTTATCAACGTAGTGCCAATACGCAACAACAACGTTACGATACTACGTTGCATAGACGTCCGCCGAACACCACCCAGCAACGTGTCAGGAATTACGTTTTATGTACGTTGTATAAACGTATTTTATCAACGTAGTACCAATACATAGCAACATTGATAACATATCAGCCAGCGACCACCCAGCAACGTTTCAGGAATTACGTACTGTGTACGTTGTAGAAACGTATTCTATCAACGTAGTGCCAATACGCAACAAATACGTTGTATACACATCCGCCGAACACCATCCAGCAAAGTGTCAGGAATTACGTTTTATGTACGTTGTATAAAAGTATTTTACAAACGTCGTACCAATACATAGCAACAACGTAATGATATTACGTTGTGGCCACGTCAGCCAGCGACCACCTAGCAACGTGTCGGGAATAACGTTGTTCTTACGTTATATAAACGTCTTCTATCAACGTACGTACGATGATTGCGCTACGTAGCGCCAATACGTAATAGCAACGTATCGATATCACGTCACGTCCACATCCACCAGAGACCATCCAGCAACGTTTCATGAATTACGTTTTGTAGACGTTGCATAAACGTATTTTACCAACGTAGTGTCTGTACGCAACACGTCTGCTCGTTACCATCCTACCACGAGTCGGAAGTTATGTTGTTCTTACGTCGAATAAACGTATTCTACCAATGTAATGCCACTACGTAACAAAAACGTTACGATCTTACGTTGTTTCCACGTCCGCCGGAGACCATCCGGCAATGTTTTAAGAATTACGTTTTATATACTTTTTTATAAATGTATTCTACTAACGTAATGCTTGTAACGTAAAAATAACGTTGTGTCCACGTCAGTCTGTGACCATCCACCAACGTATCCGGGATTACGTTGTATTTACGTTATATAAACGTATTCTGTCAACGTAGTACCAATACGTAATAGCAACATAAAGATATTCCGCTATGTACACGTCTGCCGGAGATAATACAGGAATATATCAAGATAAATGTTTTGTATACGTTTTATAAACGTATTCTATCAACGTAGTGCCTGCACGTAGCAACTACGTAACGACATTACGTTATATCCACGTCCGCGCGTGACAATCCTACAACAAGTCGGAAATACAGGTAGTCTACTAACGTAATGTTACTATATTATAACAACAACGTAACAATATTACGTTTTGTCAATGTCCGTCTGAGACCATCCAGCAACGTTTCCGGAATTACGTACGTTTCGTATCATTAAATTACCACGTAATTAAACTACGACGTGGCAAGAAAGTGATCGTTTTGTGAAAGTAGCATTGACGTAATACTTATATATTATAGAGATGTGACCAATCACGATCGACGCATGGGAAGGCATCCTCGCGCATCAGGGGGCGCTGCTGGTTGCATTGTCTCAGTACTCCTGGCAGCCTTACGAAACTCGGAATAGGCTAGCTTAGCCAATAATATCGCCTGCCATGAAACATGTTCGAAATTACTGCCGCCCCGGAGGCCCGAGACCGTCAAATATTGTGTCGGACCGGTAACTTTAAAAAAGTGCCGGCCCGCAAGACCGGCAGATTTAAAAAAAGAAACTAATGGAGGGGGAGCACTTGTCCAATATCCGGGCCAACATCGATTTCGTCATTACGGCTCCACGATTGCCTGAATTTGATATCTCAGTGGTTTAGTTCTATTATTCAACATCATCCCTTACATATCTATATTACGAAAATATTGCGTCTTAGCACACCTTTGGTGCTTTGAAAAAATGTCTCGTCACCACGCCGCCTATTGGGGGTACAGAAAACAATATGTCTACCCTCCAATTGCAAACACTTTTCACAGTCGACAAAAATACACATTAATATTAATCGTCACATAAAATTCACATTTCCACCCGCCAATGACGCTCGCCACAAAAACAAACATTCACGCTCACATTTCTCTCAGAAACATTCCAGGGGGCAGCTGTCCCCCCCCCCTGTTCCCGCGTCTATGACTAAGACGCAGGGCCTCACCCAAAGACCCGTCCACCCGTCATTTGGACGGTAAAAATTAGAAAATTGTGTTTTGGACGGTTTGAAATTGATTGTGGACGGGCCCGTCCATGCCATTTTTATGACGTCATTGAAACTGCCGCGAAGCCAGTTAAAAAATCTACGGACACTGGTTTTGAAAATCGCCCACCTGGATCGCCTGGCCAGCTGCCCGACACATGCTAGAAACCGATTAAGCCAGCTAGGCCTCGACTTCCTAGGGTAATTGTCACCTAACCAATAGCGGTGGTTGCTTGAAAGGCAGCCAACACTTGCGTTGACTAAATAATCCTACGTGAGGTCAACGTCAGGGCGGGAGATACAATAAGCACTTGCCGATTACGACGCGATCTTGGAAAACGGATGGAATTCCACGTAATCGACATTTCGAAACGGAATTTGTGTTTTCAAACGGAAACTCCGTAAATGCTGAATTTGAAAGAGTAGAATCACCAACACCATACATGATACTGAGTTTATTGGCAACATTTTGAAACAAGCATGATTACTATGCAACGGTATTAGTTTATTTTGGTGGATTTATGACGCAGGATTTTTAAAACGTGCAAGGCAAATCGTTACGTCATCAGTCATGGTGCTGCGCCGGTGCTACCTCGTGTCAACCGACGTAAACACTAATACAGGGACGCGGGCGGAAGGCGCTAACATAACTCATTTTGCGATCGTTGTCTGGCTGTCCGCTAAGCACATTGAAGACATGTTGCTAATTAAATGTAATTGTCACATCGTAGAACACGCATAAGTGTACATATTCCGGTTTCGAACACAAAAGTCGAAGGAATAACAACAGCCTAGGTTACGCTGGCTCAAAGTGGTATAGCCCGCGTTTCGTAGTTCTAACCAATTCCGTTGGATGGCGTCATATACAGCCGTAGCTAAAATGGTTGAACATTATCAGTGAAACAACATTAGTGATTTGAACATTCATAATTGTTAATACGATTGTTTGTTTAATTTACATTTGTTAACTTATATATTAAGTATGGCTGTATTAGAAACAACCAGACATTTACGTTATTGTGCGACATGAATTATTTGATTATCTAAATTGATTATGTACGGTTGTTTTTGTGTTGCAAATATCGCACAAATAAGTGTTGTTAGAAAGGTTAACCACACAGTAAAACAGTATTATTTAGATGCAGAGATCATGACATTGTGATATTTTAAATATTTGACAAAATGTATTATTTTTCTAAGTTAACTTTGAAATAAAATATTATTTTTCTGAACAGAAATGGGCTTCTGTTTCACTTTTAAACAGAAAAAACATCATTTGACACAGAATTTGCCTTTTTCTGAAATGGCATCGAAGCATAATTT